>WTXH01000039.1:0-214253 GCA_022376555.1 Russula compacta
CCCCCTCCTGACCTCATAGATAACGAAGAACAATACGAGGTGGAGCAAATCAGGAATCACCACTATCAGAAGCGATCAAAGAAGCTCCAATATCTCATAAAGTGGCGGGGCTACCCCGAAAGCGATAACACCTGGGAACCAGCTGACCAGGTGCATGCCCCGGATCTCCTTCGGGAGTATCACAAACACCGGCCCTTGAAAGATATAAAAGGGAAGCAGAAACCCCCAGCGAAGGTATCAGCTCACACATCCTCCACTCTCGAAAACACCATCGCTTCACCATGTCCTCTCCCGCTCCAGTCCCAGTTCCGCCCCCTTCCTCACACATTGAGGTCAAGGCAATTGGCAGACCTCCCACTGTGGCAACCAGCACCGAGCACCCCTCTACCACGCCCGCCTCCTGTTCCATCCGTCTCCCTGGCGCCTTCCCCGACTTAGAGACCAACGCCTTCTGGGAAGGCCCTCTCTCCCCTGGCACCGTCTGATCCGTCCTCGATGGATATGAGGACTTGGGGCCAGTCCAGCTTCGACAGCTGGCTTCAGGTCTCGCCTCCACCCTCCAACAGCGCGAGGCCCTCTTCCAAGATGAGGCAAGATGCCTTAAAAGACAATTTGAAGAGGTCAACAAAGACAACCACGAGCTTAAGGTGCGGATCCAGCAAATCGATGGGGAGCCCCTACTGTGCCTTGACGGGTACGTCAAAAATGATGGGAGGCTCCCAGAATTCACCATCACCACCCCGGACGGCAAGAAACCCGCTGTTTTTATCAAGCAGCTGGATGACAGACGGGTGGCTGGGCTGGTGGCCAACATGACGGGCAACCATGATGCCCAAATCATCGATCTCTATGCCTGCCCTGAATTTGATGACTTCCCTCTGTCGCCACTCCCGCCATGGTTCTGCGCCTGTCTCTGGGGGACCGAGATCGACTACCACCCACTCCGGGAAGCCATCATTGACTTAGATGACTGGCCTCTCCTTGCTGAAGTCACGAGATACCGAGTCCTGGATCGCGAGGTCGACACACTGCACGCTGAGCTACGCCTGGCTCAAGCGAATCTGGCAGCATCTGAGGCCGCAAAACAGGCCTCTGAGGATCGACTTGTCGCAGCCAGGGCAGGGAAGAAGGTCCCACAAGTGGGAGTTGAGCGGTTCCGACCGCAACTGGGCAGACGGTCAGCATGGAGGAAAACAGGATGAGGGCATCCTATCTAGCGAGGGGGTGGTGTAACTGGCCTGGGGTGATGGTTCAACACCATCGCGCCCCTGTAAGTTGCGGAACCGGCCAACTAGAGTATTGTGACCCCGTTTCATATCTGTACCCCGTTTCATGTCGATCAGCCTGTGATTTTCTTGAGTGACCTTTGCTATTGGTTGCTATTGTTCTCCTTCACATTTCGAGTATAAATAGGTAGCACTGCCCCTTCAGGCCCTAGGCCTGCCCTCAAGTACTATGTACTATAAATAGGGGACTCATTACACCTGGTAGAGGCAAGTTGAGTCTCTTGTCTCAATACTAGCAGTGTTCTACTTCATTGCAGGTGGCTACTGAGTCAAAGCTCAGCAAGCAGTAACCCGGGTATCGACATCAACTTGCAGGTCGACTTCTTCTCTATAAGTCTTCTAGGGCACTTTGAGTCCTAGCTTGTTGACTTAGTGTGTCTATTGTTGCTGTCAAACCCTTGGCGGTGACAGGATGAGGGGACATGCTATGATGGAATAGTTAGGTATGAAGTATCTGTAGAATCCCGTGAAGCCTAGGAATGTGCGAATGTCTTTGACTGTTTGGGGTTGAGGCCAATCAGTGACTCCTTGGACTTTTGCGGGGTCCATCTGGACCATGCCTCCTTCTAGGATGACTCCCAGGAACTCTACCTTTCGCTGCTCGAAGATGCATTTCTCAGGTTTGAGGTATAGGTCGTATTGTTTCAGTTTGTCCAGGATTTTGTGAACGCATTCTTCGTGGAATTTGAGATCGTCCTTTGTGGCAATGAGTAGATCATCCATGTATACAATAAGCCACCCTTGTGCCATTTCTTCGGCGAAGATTGCGTTCATCATAGTTTGGAAGGTTGCTGGAGAGTTTGTTAGTCCAAAGAACATTACGGTGGGTTCGAACAATCCTTGATTTGTGATGAACACCACCTTCCATTCATCCCCCTTTTTTATGTGGACGTTATTGTATCCCCACCGGATGTCAAACTTGGTGAAGAGTTTCGCTCCTTGAACTTTTGCTATTAGTTCTGGGATTAGTGGAAGGGGTATTGATTGCGAATGGTCCACTCATTTAGGTGATGGTAGTCTTGTACTGGGCGTAGTTTTCCGTCTTTCTTTTTAATAAAGAAGAAGGGTGCCATGTAAGGGCTCTTCGAGGGGTGTATGTATCCTTTGCTTTGCTGTTCTTTGATGAAGTCTAGCAATGCTTGTTGTTCTTCTTGTGTGAGCTGGTACACCTTGCCTGGTATCGATGCTGGGGCCTCTGGTTTTAGTTCAATTGCGTGGTCTCATATGCGTGGTTCAGGAAATCATTGGGCAGCTTCTTCACTGAAAACGTGAGCGTGTCTCTGGTATTTGACTGGAATTTCGCCACTTCCTTTGTGTGATCCCACTTCTTCTGCTAGTTTTGAGGCTAGCGTTTGCCCTTTTCCCTTTGCTTCAGGGATAATGATTTTAGCTATGTGAAGGGATCCTTGTATGGAACGGATTTGTCTTAGGGGAGCTTTGCAGCCTTGTGGTGTGGCTCTGCATCTGCCTATTTGTGCTTGGGTTGCTAGTTTAGTCCAGAGGATGAGAGGTAATTGAGTGCTTTCAAGCCATCCTCTTGCCCAGTCGATTTTCGGCTGGGTGGTGGCAAACCATGGGTATCCTAGGATGACCTTTTGTTCTCCCAGGTCAGTAAGGAAGAATCATAGCCAAGTCCGTTGATCCCCTGTCTGCATCTCTAAGTCTGTATAATGCTCTATGTCTCCATTTTTATTTCTTGTTCCGTCCACATTATAGACTGGTCTGGGTCTTTCCAGTCGTTTAATGGGGAATTGCATTTCTTTTGCATACTGCATGCTGATAAAGTTTTCGGTTGCTCCCGAGTCTAGGAGCGCAATTGTCTTGGCCCTCTTTTTGGACAGATGGATGAACAAATGTAGCTGCATGGATTTTCGTAATGAAAGGTACATCCTATCTGATCCAGTTTTACTAATCCAGGCCACACGGATTAGGCCTCCGAAAAATTTCCTTCTTTTGCTCCTAGGCGATTCATCAATTCTTCTTGGTCCTCTTGAGAGAGTGTTTCGAGTTGTTGGTGGAGATGATCCACTTTCGATGTGCTGGGTTCACTTTCATTATCTTCAGGGGACAATTGATGAGTTGTGCAGTGCGAGTGTTGGAACGGTGCTGTTTGGTAGGGCAGGCGCGAGCGAAATGTCCTTGCTGTCCACAGGTGAAACACGCACCCTGCATTCCCCTTTGGGTTCTGTTGTTGTCGTCCTCACAACATTCCCCCTGGATTGCCCTCCTCCTCGTCCTCACCAATTCCCTCTAGGAGCTCTTGCTCAATCTACATCCATAGGCACTGGTTGATTATTCCACGCTCTGGGTGCCATGGTGGAATTGTAAGGGGTTTGTCCAAATCCTTGTCGAGGTGGTTGAGGGTTTTGGGGTCATTGTGTATGGTATTGCCAGTTATTTTGGAAGGGGGTGCATCTGGTGTTGTTATTGGGGCATGTGTAGAGGGCATCGATTATTCGCTGTGATGCCGTCACATTAATGGCTTTGGCCTTCATTTGGTCGTAGGTGTTGACTGTCATATCTTCTAACACCTTCTGTCCAATGCTTTGTGGCAGTCCTTGCAGGAATAGCTGCATCGTGTTCTGATCCATTGGATTGTAACCTGCTTCATGTGCCACACTTTCAAAGGTAGAGATGTACTCATCTATCTCTGGCCATCTCATCTTTAGTTCTTGTAACTTGATGCGTGCCTTTTGTGCCTTTTGCGAGTCAAGGAAGTGGTTCTTGAAGTTGTGTATGAACGTTGTCCATACCGTGTGTGCATCATCTGCTGGTTGGAGCATTCCAAGCCAGTCTAGTTGCTGCTCCGTCCACTGGTTGACTTCCGCTCCCTTGATGCACGTAAGGGCTATGGCCACCCTCTTAATGAATGAAGCTAGTGATGGAACGTTATGATTGATGAGGAAATATGCTCGGAGTTCGCGCAGGAAACTCTCAGCTTTAGTTCGATCTCCTTCGAAGATTGTTGGCAAGGCCCCCATTGGTTTGTCATCTACTTGGATTGGTTGTTGTGGCTGTTGAGGTTGTCCTCCGCCTCCACCTCCTCCTGGTGGTCCTCCTCTGGGTGGGCCTCCACCTCCACTCAGTCCTCCACCACCGCTTCCACTCGGTGGTCCGTTCTTCCTCCTGCTTGGGTCATTGTTACAGCGGTTGCTGCGGTTGACATGAAGGTGGTTGTAGTTAGACTGATCGTGTTTGATAGGTCTGCAATAGTGGTGATAGTTGTTGACAGGTTGATGGGTGAATTTCAATTTGGTGATCGAGCAAGTCCTCCTCATCTTCGCTTTCGGAGCCTTCGTCCCAGTTTATGATAGTGGGGGCTTCTTCATATGTGTTCGCTGCTTCTCCTTCATGCAGCCCGTTGTATTGATCAATATGTTGTGCTCTCTGGTCAAGAAATGGGGACTCCCCTTCATTTCCCCAGTTGAGGGTGTACCAGTGGCTGTTTTGCAGATAGACCACTCTAATCTGCGTTCCTCCTACTCGGATTGCGTATGCGTGGAAGGGAAAGGTTTGGTCTTCCCAGTAAACAGTGGTGTTTTGTAGTGCTCATTCCCGGTCGATGGGAAGCTGGATGTATTGTCTCTCTCCTAGGGCCGTGGTGATAGAAGAAGTCGAGTCTAATGTCACCGGTGAGAGCAGTGACAGTCAGACGTCGTCAGTGCCCTGTATTTCGAGTAAAGTCGTTGAAGACTCAGCCGACATGCCCACTACCGCCGGTGGGAGGTAACTATCGTCGCTCCTTAGCAACTCGTTGATTGTATCAGAACTTGGGCGAATGTTTGGGGTACCAGCAACACGTGGTACACAGAGAATGAAACACAACAAGCTCAGGAAAGCAAAACAAGCCATGGCTTCCCTAGAGACAATAGACGGAAGTCACTACTCCTGTTGAGACAAGGAGACTCAACTTAGAGTCTTGTCTCTGTACGCGCAGGGGTACATATACTACTGGTACATGCTGACTACTGCTACTACTTCAACCGTTTTCCAGTCATATGGCTAACTAGTTGCTGACTGAGGGGTGACAAAGCTCACTGACATATGCTGACTACAAGTCTGACCTGTATTACTAACCCCAGGCCCAGACAGGCCTACCATGCCTGGGGGTCAAACGCGGTCCTCACATGCCATCAGCGGTTCTCTTGCCCCCGTGCAAGCCACTCTGTGACATCCTTGGTCCATGATGGTGAGGATGGTGTCATATCCTTTGGACTTTGGTAATTCGGTTATGAAGTCCATGGACACATATTGGAAAGGTCCTTCTTCTACTGGGGTGTCAAAGTGGTGTAAGGGGGCTTTTGCAGTTCAGATGGTCTTATTTTCTTGACATTTGGTGCATCCTTTAACATATTTTTCAACAAATTCTCAAAGTTTGGGGCCATGGTAGCATCTTTTGACTAGGTCCCAGGTGTTTGAGATCCCTGGGTGGCCACCTGTGGGTGCATCATGTATTTCTTTGAGGGTTTGTTGTCACTTCTTGTTGTCTTTTGGGAGGTAAAGAGTTCAGATGAATAGGTTATCAGGGAGGATGGTAGTTTGTTCATTGTTTACCCCCTCTTCAAGGTCTTTTCTTTGTGATAGAAGGTCTGCAATGGTATTTTGTTTTCCAGGAAAGTGATGGATGATGAAGTCTAGTCTGCCAAGTAGTTCATCCATCTTGCTTGTCTAGGTGTTACTTTTCATGCTGCTTGGAAATATTTCAGGTTGTCATGGTCTGAGCATACTTTGATTTGATGCCTAGCTCCTAGAAGGAAGTGTTTGAAGAATTTAACCGCTGATACTATTGCCAGCAGTTCTCTATCATAGATGTCATAGTTGCATTCCACTTGGTTGAGTGACTTTGAAAAGAATGCAACTGGGTGTTGTCCATCTTCAAATTCCTGTGTTAGGGTGGCTCCAATGGCATAGTCTGATGCATCTGTGTCTAGTGTAAATGGTTTGGTTTGATCAGTGTTCCTGAGGATGGGATAGGATGTGAATTTATTCTTGAGGTATTTGAATGCTTTGTCGGCTTTTTGACTCCATTCCCATTTCTTGCTCTTCTTTGTTAGTTCATGAAGCAGTCGCACAATTAGGGAATAATGATCAATAAAGTCTTTGTGGAAGTTCCCAAAGCCTAGGAAGGCCCTGAGTTCTTTGACTGTCATAGGGATGGGCCAGTCTGTAATTCCTTTGACTTTGACTGGATCCATTTTGATGCGTCCACTTCCTACTAGCATTCCTAGATATTCCACTTCTGTTTTGTGGAAGTCGCACTTCTCTGGTTTGAGATAGAGGTCATTTTCTTGTAAGACCTCTAGGACCTTGATTACTTCTTTGTAGTGGTCTTCCCAAGTTCCATTGGTGGTGATGAGGATGTCATCCATGTAGATGAACACATTCCCTTTGGCAAATTGGTCTCTGAAGATGAAGTCTATCATACTTTGGAAGGTGGCTGGGGCATTCCTCATTCCAAAGTACATTACTTTTGGTTGAAAGAAGCCTCTGTTCGTTTTAAAGGCTGCTTTATGTTGGTCTTCAGGTTGGATGAGGATGTTATTGTACCCCCAACATACATCGAACTTGGTGAAGTGTTCCTTTCCTGCAAGTTGAGGTATTAGGTCTCTAATCAAGGGTAGGAGGTAGTTGTTTGGGATGGTCTATTCATTGAGCTTTCTATAATCTTGGACTGGTCACAGTTTTCCATCCTTCTTTTTGACAAAGAAGAAGGGGGAGGCATATGGCGATTTGGAAGGTTCAATGTATTTCTTTTCTTGGTGTTCCTTTAGGAACTCTTCCAATGCTTCCTGTCCTTTGGGTGATAGGGGGTAGACTTTACAGTCAAATGATGCTGGAGCATCTGGTTTTAGATCTATAGCATGGTCCCAAGGTTTTGATTCTGGGATTCGCTTGGATGCTTCTTCACTGAAGACTTTCTGGAATGGGTGGTATTTTTCCAGTACTATTTGATCCCATGTCTTCTTGTCTTTCTTTTCGGCTTCTTGGATCACTAAATGTGTAGAGGTGGTGGTTTTCCAGATTTGGGAAAGCACCTTCCATTTGTGAGCATCAGCGGTGGATGCCACAATGCTTCCTTCAATGGTTCCTTTCTTCCAATCAATCTTTGGTTCATTAGTGGCTAGGAATGGGTATCCCAGGACAATGTTATCATGTCTTAAGTTGGTGACAAAGAAGGGGAATTTTTTTGTGATTCCTTGGTGTTGAATTTCAAGTTCTACTTTGTCAGTAATTTTCCCAGCCTGGTTGATGGTTCCATCAATGTTCCTGGCGATTCTTGGTTTCTGGAGAGGTACTGTGGGGATTTGGAACTGCTTTATGAGTTTGTGGTGGATGAAATTTTCTGTGGCTCCGCTGTCCACAAGTGCTGTTGCATCGGCCCTTCTGTTCCATAAACATAGTATTATTTGAGTCTGTACTGATCAAATCTTGGGTACAAATACGTTATTTGTGAACAGTGCCTGAATGATGGCCATGTCATTCAGGTGGTTGAAAAATCCACTCCTTTGGCTTGCATCGCATTCATCCATTGCACCTTCTTGTCATCGGAGAAGGTGACCATTCTATTAACCATATCTTCGATTTCATCCATTTCTTGAGGTTCTTCTTTGGCCTCTTCCATTTCTTCGTCTTCTTCTTCTTCATAGTATTCCTCATTGCTTTGGACCATCTTAATGTAAGATGGTTTCTGGGGCGCCTCTTCTTGGTGGGGCAGTTCTTGGCCATGTGCCTTGCTTGCTACATTTGAAGCATCGTCCTTCTTCTCTGTGCTTCTTCTTAGCTTCATCTGTGTCTGCTTTCCTAATGGTATCCACTTGCATAGGAGTACCATTGGTGTAAGGGTGTCTCTGGGTGAACTGGGGTTTAGGGGGTGTGGTGGCATGGCAGGGTGGTGGTCTCTTGGGTCCCCAGTTTGGCATGGGCCATTTCCCTTCTCCAAAGATCAGGTTCTCTTGCTCCTGTACTTTGGATTCCTTCTGGACAGCCTGGACATAACCATCAAAGGTGGTTAGTCCAGGGTGCATTCTGAGTGTTCATTGTCCTAAGCCAGATGGTAGTCCTTGTAAGAACATTTGTAGTGTTCCTGGAGCATCAAGGGCATATCCAGCTTTAGTAGCTAGGTTCCTGAACTGAGCTATATATCCATCTAGGTCACCTTGTTTCATTCTGAGTTGTTGAAGCATGGTGGTAGCTTTGGTAACTTTGTGGATATTGGTGAAAGCAGCCATAAAAGCTGTTTCAAATTTGGCCCAGTGGACTTCGTCTTGCATAGGTATATTGTTGGTGTGGAGCTGATTGCTGAGGTGATCAACTCGTTGGTAGACCCAATCATCAACTAGGGGTCCTCTGATGTAGGACAAGGCTAAGGCTGCTCGCTTGTATGGGGTGTTCATCATTTCATTGTCTTCATTGAGTAGTCTGTAGAGTTTGAACTCCTTTAGGAACTTGTCACTTTGACTTCTGTCTCCTGTGTATATTTCTGGAGGTGTGCCATTCCATTTTCTGTTGCCTGGGGGATGAGCAGCTTGTGCTCCTGCCTGTTGTGGACCTGGGGGTGGTCCTTCTGTGGATGGTTGAGGTTGTTGAGGTTGTTGGGGTGGTACGTTGGCCATAAAGACTTGTATAAGTGGCTGAGGTGGGGGTGGGTCTGGTTGTTGGTCTGCTGGGGTTATTTGGATCTGTGGCCCAATGTGATAGATGGCTAGAAGGTTAACTTGTTCACCTAGTTGTTCAATGTCTTCTGGGAGGTGTGGTTCTTGTTCTGGGGGTTGTGGAGCTTTGATTTGCTTGTGGTGTGCTGGGGTTACTTTGTGGTATGTGGGGGGGTTGGCTTCTTCTGGTGTATGAGGTCTGTCTTCAGATCCTTCACTGGCTGTGTGTTCGTCTCCATTTCCTTCTTCAGAGGAATTGTGTGCTTCACTTCTTGGTTCTCTAGGGGAGTGGAGGTTGGTGGAATGTGTGCGAGGGGTGTGTGTTTCTGGTGCGGTGGCCTCTAGTTCTGCTGTAGCTACTGCAGGGGTTAGTGTGACTCGCTGAGCTTGGTAATTGGGGTGGTAGGGATCATCTATTGGTGGATATCCTGTTCCTGCTCCTCCGTGTTCAATTCAGTCTTGGTTGTATGCCCAAAGAATACCATTTTCGTCTCTGGTGAGGGTGTACCAGTATCCACGGATGAATTCAAGTGGGTATCTTCTGATTGCACTGGTATTTTTGCTGGGGACGTCAAGGGTGTATCCTCGATATGTTCCTTGGACTGTCCAATAGATGTTTTGTCCTGTGATGTACTCTGGGAGATTTGGCTCTGTTCTTCGTTCGATGCGAACCCTTGTGCTTCCTTCCCAAGCCTTTGGGTAGACAAGTGGTTCTCTTCAGAATTCTTCTGTGTTGACTGAAAAGCTTGGTCTAATGTCACGCTGGACTAAGCATGGCAGTTCTGTCAATGTTTCTGTCTGCAGCCTCCTTGGCTGCTTGTTCTCTCTGTATGAGGGGTAGGGTGTCTGGCCTGTCTATGTCCTTCTGCTGTATGCGTAGGATGATATCTGCGTCGGTGACCATCGTCTTGGTCATCTTCTGTGGAGTTCTAACGCCTTGTTAGAACAACTGTGGGTAGTGGCAGTGAGGGCTGCTGTTGTCCTCTATCTCCTGAAGGAGGAAGGGGATCTAGATGTGCAGGAGTTGATTTGGATACTTAAGACGTGTATCCAAAGGAAGGGATGTCTGGAGTGCTGATATGCCTTGTATTGCACTTAGTTTGTTGGTATGCCACTAAGGTCATGAATGAAAGGAGCTGCTCCTTCCTGCTGGGTTTCTGGTGCAGATGGGGTGGTTCTATAGAGCACTGAGAGGTCCGTTACTCAGTGACCTTCGTCTGTCTGAGGTGAAGAAAGGCAACACCTTTCTGAGCGCTTAACGTATGTGTCAGAGTTCAAAGAGTTCCCAATCGGGACTTGGTTTACTATATATGGTAGATTAAGTGAAATGTGTCACTAAGTTGCTTAGCAGACCCTAGGGTACATTCTAGGGTGCAAGTGGGAAGGGAAAGGGGCTGTGAAGCTTTGGATCACTTGGAGGATTGCTCTGAGAATGTCTAGGATTCACAAGAGACCAAGCTTAAGGCTTTGGTCCCCTTCTATGAGCGTATTTATACATGACTATTTAGGTGGAGTTTCCAGCAGTGATTGACATGTTTCAGTGGCAGTAAGGCCACGAAAACCATTGGCAGATTAGTGTAAGTATCTTAGTAAGTAGCTGAGGCAACACAACAGCAGTCTGGAGCAGCAAGAGCATAATAGAGGGTGTGTAAAGTAGGGTGGGGGAAGTGATGACGACTCTGGCTGGACTGTGAGAAATACATACATATATGGACATAATATTAGTAAGCATAAGCGTCCCAACTGTCCACCACAACAAAATATGATGCTGCCCCCTCATCCTTCACCACTGCTGGCACCATAGGCAATCAGACCACTGAACAATGATGGAAAAAGGAGGATGGAATGGTGAAGCAGATCATTGGTACAACCATCCCTGACATTGCCTTCAATCATGTTAAGGTGCACTCCTTTGCAAAGGATGTGTGGGCTGCACTAAAGAAAATGTATGAGGAGCAGACATGAATGCTCCTAGTGGACATGATGAGGTGCTTTAGGAACAAGTGCTATGGAGACATGGAGAGTATCTGCACTCATTTTGAGGAGCTCTCCCACCTTCAAGAGCAGCTAGCCACAATGGGCAAGGATATTGATGATGAGGACTACACAGACATCCTCATGTCTTCACTCCCTGCATCCTATGATTCTGCCTGCTCATCTGCCAATGCCAGTGCACACCTCACCAAGTCCAAGATCACACCAGACGCCTTTCAAGTGTACATCCTTGACAAGTTTGAGCTGCATAAGCTCAGGAGTGGCAACAAAGACCCCAAAGATGAAGCTTTCACTGTAGAAAGCACCAAGAAGAAGCCTAAGAAAGATGTAGAGTGCCACAACTGCCACAAGCATGGGTATGTCAAGGCTGACTGCTGGGGCAAGGGCAGTGAAAAGGAAGGTCAAGGGTGGCAAGGACCAAGGCACAATGCATGCACAAGTGTGAGCGCAGCCTCTATGACAGAGGACAAGAAACTGGAGGCCTGGGTAGCCATAGGGGAAGTTGAGGACTATGTCATTGTTGACCAACAAGACACTGCTGCTGCTATAGCAGGGTGCCCCCCAGCATAGGTGGAGCCATTGTATGCAGGCATGGAGCTCCACAACTCTGGCACATCAAGGCACATGTCCCCATTCCATGAGTGCTTCATTAATTACCAGTCCATTCCACTGTGTGCCATCACAACCACCAATAAGTGGAGTTCTATGCCATTGGGACAGGAGACTTACAGATTGACATCCCAAATGGCCACTCCACCACCCCAGTGTTGCTCAAGGATGTGCCACCTGCCCCAGACATGGCAGTGACCATTGTCTCAATTGGTTGGATCACAAAGGCAGGATGCACAGTCTCCTTTGACAGGGACACCTGTAAGATCAAGAACAGGCTTGGAGCTGTCATAGGGGTCATACCAGCCAGCTCCAATGGCCTCTACAAGGTTGACCACATGTGCCTCGCTTCAGTGCACATAGAGCATGTTGACTTGTTGATGCTGCACAGATGCTTAGGGCATATTGCCCCCAGTACCATTCAGATGCTCATGCAGAGTGGTGCTGTTGATGGTGTGCAACTTATCAATGATGGGTCTGCAATCACCTGCAACTCATGTGAGCATGCAAAGACAACATGCAAGGTTATTTAGAAGGAGAGGGAAGCTCCTCTTGCAGAGGCATTTGGTGACAAAGTGCACACAGATCTGTGGGGACCAGCACCAATCTCCAGCCTTGGAGGTTGCAAATATTATGTTACATTCACTGATGATCATATGTGCTACACTAGCGTGAAGGTACTCCACTCAAAGACCAAGTTATTGACACCTACAAAGGGTATGCAGCATGGGTGCACACTCAGTACAGAGTGCAGATCAAATGGTTGTGCCTGGACAGAGGTGGAGAATACATGGGCTCAGAATTCACTGCTTTTGTCATGGCCTGATGATGGCTGGTAAGGATGACTTTGCAATACTTGTACAAGTACTCACCTGTACAATTTCTTTTCTTTCTCTTAGTACCCTCTTTTCTACTTGATATGTGCCCCATTTCTCACTATGTACTCGCTGTGGTGCAGTCCCTGAACAGATGCATTACCTTTCCTTCTACCTTACTGGAGATTACTGTACAATTCACTGCAGATACTGTGCATGTGCAGCATCCAGAAGCACAGCAATGTGCAGCTAGCACAGCCTCATTTCCAGTAGTATATAAAGGCCCCAAGTTCTGAGGATCAGCCTTAAGCTTGGTCTTCTTGTGCAATCCAGGACTTTAAAGCCTCACACTGAAGGGAGTGCCTCCCTAGTCTAAGAGCAATCATTCCACTCAACTTGTTTGCCACTCTCATCTCCAAAGAGATCAAAGCCAATAGAGCTGTCACTGAGAGTAACCAACTTAGAGCCAAGACAGCTATTACAGATAACAATATAAACAACTACCTCCTTAGACAAGGATGTAGACCGAACAAAGACACAGAATCTTCATCGATATTTCAGACCAACAAGTCAGCTCAGAACAAGGAGCAACTCAGAAGAACATTTAGTCAAGGGATGATGCCCTTAGACCTGATCATCAGAAAGACACAAACCACAGTTGCAAAAGCCAACTGGGTTAGACATGTCAGAAGATGAGTTAACTACACAGCCTTCTTAAAGGCCATATGAACTGGAACCTTTTGGTTCAAGCCTAGACGGACTTAGGCCAAATGAAACTAGTCGCTCAGAATTTACTGCATGGATTCTTCGCTCCAGAAATCAGACCAAATCACTCAGGATTGCAAGGCAATCCCTCATTCAAATCTCAGTTGTTAGACCACCATTTGAACACCAGTACAAAGAGACATAACCTGTCTTTCCCTCTCCCTTGTCCTCTACCACATTGCCCTCCTTGTCACCAACCTTCTACTCCCACTCCTATCCCTCCTGAGCACCACTGCTTGCCATCACTACACCTTCCACTTTAAGCCTGAAGTAGGCTGACTCCCATAGCAGATGACCATCACCATCAACAGAAACCTTTTTGGACAAGGAAGGCCAAAATGGTTAGCCAAGACCGCTAGGATCATATTAGAGAAACCCAACATGCCTATCCTGGGTGTGACACCAGACCAATCTTACCATGGCTTTGCACATTGACAGAGCCCTACTGTATGCCAAGCCAGAAGAACCACCCACTAATTGAAGAAGAGTTCAACAAAGACTACTTTGCCAATCTCCTGAACCATATCACAGGAGCACCTATCTTTTGGGTTAACCAACTGCCACATCTAGGCTATTATATCACCTTACCAGATCCAAGAAGAGAGGACCTACTTGAAGAAAGCAGACCACCCATCAATATCCTGCTAGAATTCTTCAAAGGATTCTGGTTTGCCCTAACCTTTGAACAAAACACATATTGGGTCTATCCAGGAGATTGACTCACTCCAAATGCCCTTGAAACAGGATATCCTTATATCCACAACCATACCATCCAGATTATCAACCACCTCGATTGCCTTATGCACCAGTGATCCTACCTCCCTAGCTTGAAGCATCAACATCACAAAGATCCACAGATCTTCATTCCCTGAGAGATACACAACCAGCAGTAGACTCATCTTCTGAAGAAGATGATGTGCCAGCTCCAGGTTCTCAACCCCATACCAGAGACAAAGCTAGTCCTCCTACCTACCACCAAATCACCCCAGACACCCACAAACAAATAGATGCAGGACCACCACCTGATGATGAAGAACCCCCTCAACCTTATTGGGACAATCTACACATAGCAGCAGTCCAACTAGATGACCCACCAGCACTAGAAGCAGACGAACAGCTCAACTTCCTAGCAGTTCATCAACTACCACCAGATGCACCAGAACCACCACCTCAGATTATAATTCATGTAGCACCCATGGCTCACCAACAACCACTGACACAGCAGCCACTAGCAGGAGGACCACCTCTTGGACCACAAGTAGCTGGAGTACAGGCACAGCAACCACTGCCTAATGGCAAATGGAATGGGAACCCTCCTTCCATATTTGCAGGAGATAGCTCTGCATCTGCCACCTTCTTGCAAGACTTCAAACTTTATTGGATGCTCAATGAAGGAAATACTACCATGGACCAACCATTCTCACAAGTGGTCCTTGTAGTCTTTTTCATGAGAGGACCCAAAGTTGAAGACTGGGTTGATGAATGAATCAAAGCCCTTAATGAAAGAACTCCAGGGGATGCCAATCACCCACCTGTCCCTAGAACCAATGAAGTCATCTGGGCTAAATTTGAATTGGCATTTTCTGCCACTTTTACAGATACCACCCAGAAGACTAGAGCAACAGAAAGCCTATTCAACCTCCAGATATTGGCCAGAGACCTTGATTCCTACCTTGCCACCTTCAGAAACCTTGCCAACAAGTCTGGATACAACCTTGATGCAGAAGGAACCCTCTACCTTCTTGCTAAAGGTGTTCCACATGGACTAGCCAAAGCTGTAATGAGCAGAGACAATCTGCCACAAGACTGGAATGGTTGGACTGACACTCTATGAAAGGAGAATGACAAATTTAGATGCAAGAATGTCCTATTGGGAAGACAAACCCAAGGGACCTCTAAATGGCCCATATGGACCAAGACTGGACAGTCCAACACCCAAGGACATCCAAACCCTTCCACTCAAAACTGTAACAACCAGAACCACAATAGACCTGTCTCTATGGACATAGATGTCATCCAAAAGGCTATCACTGACCTAGAGAAGGAGAAAGCCAAGAAAGAAGGACAATGCTTTGAATGTGACAAACAAGGCCATATGGCTTGTGATTGTCCTAACAAGAAATCTAGATGCTCCTCTTCCAACTTCATCAAATCTATAGAAAGTGATGATGATGATGAAGAAGAAGAAGAAGAAGAAGAAGAAGAAGAAGAAGAAGAAGAAGACAAACCTGACTCCAATGACAAATCCACCAAATCTTCCTCTTCTATCCCTAAACTTGCTGCAAAGATGGTTCCATTCTCTGATGAACAGTGCAAAGAATGGGTAGAAGAGATGAAGAAGCATGGTGTGGATTTTCAAACAGTCTAAATCACTCGGCTATGATTCAGGCTATGTTCTTCAAAGACATGTTCATACCACAACTTAATGCAATCAAGATGAATATTTCTCTCCAAATGAAGAACCAATGAGCTGATGCAAACACACTCATTGACAGTGGAGCCATGAGAAACTTTGTACACACAAAGTTCACAGAGTGCCACAAACTCCCCCTAATCAAACTATCCCAACCTCTCACTCTCTGAAATGTTGATGGAACAAAGAACAAAGCTGGACAAGTCACCCATGCTGTCCAACTCCATGTCAAGCATGGAGAAAAGAACCCTCAACAACAATTCTTCATTACAGACATAGGAGATGAACCTGTACTCTTGGGATACCCTTTCCTTGCTGCCATGAACCTGCAGATTAACTGGGCCAAAGTAAAATTCCAAGGAAAAGTCACAGCTTCCACCAATGATGTCATGGTGGACTATTGGCATGCTCTTGCTTACTAATATTCTGTCTATATGCATACATATTTCTCACGGTCTGGCTGGAGTTGTCATCACCTCCCCCACCTTACTTTACACACCCTCTATTACACTTCTGCTGCCCTATTCTGCTGTTGTGTTGTCTTAGCTCTTTACTAAAACACTTACACTAATATGCTGATGGTTTTTGTGGCCTTACTGCTGCTGAAACATGTCAATTGCTGCTGGAGACTCTGCTTAAATACCTGTACATAAATATGCTTATAGAATGGGACCAAAGCCCTAAGCTTGGTCTCTTGTGAATCCTAGACATTCTCAGAGCAATCCTCCAAGTGATCCGAAGCTTCACAGACCCTTTCCCCTCCCACTTGCACCCTAGAAATGTACCTTAGGGTCTGCTAAGTGACTTAGTGACATGTTTCACTTAATCTACCATATATAGTAAACTGAGTCCCAATTGGGAACTCTTTGAACTCCGACACATACATTAAGTGCTCAGAAAGGCATTGCCTTTCTTTGCTTCAGACAGATGAAGGTCACTGAGTAACAGACCCCTCAGTGCTCTATAGAACCACCCCCTCTGCACTAGCAACCCAGCAAGAAGGAGCAGCTCCTTCCATTCATGAGCTTAGTGGCACACCAATGAACTAAGTGCAATACAAAGTGTATCAGCACTCCAGACATCACTTCCTTTGGATACATGTCTTAAGTATCCAAATTGACTCCTTCACCCCTAGATCCCCTTCCTCCTCTAAGGAACCAGAGGACAAATACAGCCAGCACTGCCACTACCAACAGCCATTCTAACAAGGTGTTAGAACTCCACAGAAGAAGACCAAGATGATGGTCACCAATGCAGATATCATCCTACACATACAGCAGAGGGATAGAGACAGACCAGACAAACTAACCACCAGATAAAGAGAATGAGCAGCCAAGGGAGCTGCCAGACAGAAACATTGACAGAACCGCCATGCTCAGTCCAACATGACAAATGATGCACACCTATGGAAACCCCTCCTTAAAATAAGGAAAACAATGACATCCACCTAGCTAGCAGCTGAAGCCCTTGAAGGAAAAGAAGAACTCCCATGAGATAAACTAGTTCCACCAGAATACCACCAGTTCAAAAAGGTATTCAGTGAAGAGGAATCCATGAGATTCCCAGGAATACAACCATGGGATCATGCCATCAAACTTCTACCTGATGCACCACCTACATTAGACTGCAAACTCTACCCTCTATCACCTAAGGAACAAGAAAAGCTAGATGAGTTCCTTGATGACCACCAAAAGAAGGGATACATCTGACCTTCTAAGTCCCCATATGCTTCTCCATTCTTCTTTGTGAAGAAGAAAGATTGGAAACTACAACTGGTCCAAGACTACTGGCAACTCAATGAATTCACCAAGAAGAATAAATATCCCCTCCCCCTCATCAAAGAACTCATCACTAAACTGGCAAAGAAGAAACACTTTACCAAGTTTGATGTCTGATGGGGATACAATAATGTTTGAATCAAAGAAGGAGACCAATGGAAGGCTGCCTTCAAAACCAACAAAGGATTATTCGAACCCAAAGTTATGTACTTTGGACTCACCAATTTGCCAGCAACCTTCCAAACCATGATGGACTGTCTCTTCAGAGAAGAGCTTGCTATAGGAGATGTATTCATCTATATGGATGATATCCTGATCACCACTGAAGGAACCTGGAAAGATCACAAAGAAAAGGTCAAGAATATCCTCAAGAAATTACACAAAATGAGCTTTTCCTCAAACCCAAGAAATGTGCCTTCCACAAAGAAGAAATTGCCTAATAATAGGTGATGGAATTGTCAAAATGGATCCTATCAAAGTCAAAGCACTCACCGACTGGCCAATACCAAGAACAGTCAAAGAAATAAGAGTGTTCCTAGGCTTTGGCAACTTCTATAAGGACTTCATAAAGAACTATTCCCTCATCACTTGTCCACCCTATGACCTTACCAGGAAAGGACAACAATGGACCTGGAACACCATACAGAATGATGCCTTTGATCATCTAAAGGAGTTATTCACATCTTACCCAGTTCTCAGAAACCCCGACCACTTCAAATGCTTCATCCTTGAAACAGATGCCTTAGCATACACTGTAGGAGCCACCCTCTCCCAAGAATTCAAAGATAGAAAGCACCTTGTTACCTTCTTTTCAAGATTCCTCTCACCTGCTAAAAGAAACTATGATATCTATGACTGAAAACTCCTGGCCATTATCCATGCAGTCAAAGCCAATTGCCATCTCTTGCTGGGAGCATTGCATAAGGTCTTAATCTGTTCAGACCATAATAACCTTAAATATTTCAAGTCAGCATGAAAGATCACACCTAGATGAGTGCAATGGATGGAGTTCCTCAAAGATTATGACTTTGAACTCCAACACCTCCCCGGGTCCACCAACACCATTGCTGATCTCCTATCTCATAGAAAGGACCTAAAACAGGGGGTAAAGATCAATGATGACATAACAATTTTACCTCCTGAACTTTTTATCAACAAAAGTTACCTTCCCCCTAATAATGACAAATGACCATCAGTTCTCCAAAAAATCCACAACTCACCCACTGAAGGACACCCTGGCATCTCTAACACCTGGGACCTAATAAAACAACAATATGAAGGCCCCAGACTATGTCAATTCGTTGAAGAATACATCAAAGGATGCCCCACCTATCAAGAATCTAAACCACACCACCACAAATGAGCACCAATATACCCATTTGACACACATGCAAAAGCTGGACCTTTTCAATATGTGTCAATGGATCTCATCACTGACCTCCCAAAGTCTGGGAAATGTTATGGACTGCTGGACTATTTATGCTTACATCATTTTTCACTATATATAGTATTCGCTTTCTCATGGACTGGCAGGGAGCCCTTTCCACATCCATCCCTATACATTACCACATCTCTATTACACTTCACTGCCCTCCACTTTATGTCATGTCACCTCAACTCATTACTAATATGTTCAGACTAATATGCTGTCGTGTTTCATAGTCTCACAGCCTCATGATGCCACTTAATGTGTCATCCAGCCTCTTAGTCATATAAGCTTAGTATGATGCTGTAGAGACACATCATCCTTTTACTTAGTCATATGTACTTACTGTACATTAGCCACAGGGCCTATAAAAGCCCCCCAAAGCGAGACTCAAGCCTTAAGCTTAGTCTCTTGTATAATACAGGACTTTCAAGTTCATCCCTTGTAAACTTAAGCTTAAGAACCATCAGAACTATCCTCTTGCACTTTAGAATGTACCCTAAGGCCTGCTAAATTGACTTAGAGCTGCATTTGCTCTTCACTTTGAAACTCCAAACAACTCAGACAGAAAGACACTGTCTTTCCCACCCAGAACCTGAACCCGAAGGCTGCTAGTAAAGGAACTCTAGTTGTCTATATGAACAAGTTGCATACTACGACCTCTGTAATACATCCCACATACTACGACACACCAGTAGCAACCAGGAGCCGCTCCTACAAGACACCAGAACCCCTTCCATTCATGACCTTAGCATGAACACCAACAAACTAAGTGCAATACAAGACGTCATTGCACCTCCAGACATCACTTCCTTGAAGTGATAACAGAACAGCCGGTGCTGCTACACACCATTCAGAACCCACAACCATACAAGTTCTAAGGACAGAACTCCAAACCTTGAACCATACCAGAAACCAGACTTGGACAAGGTGTCCAAACTCCGAACTGAACTGAACCGAACTTGAACCCTCACACTAAGACACATGACGTCCTAGTGTGACAGGAAATATGACTCTATACTCACCATCATTGACCAGGGATGTTCAAAAGCTGCCAAGTTCATCCCCTGTAACAAGACAATAGATGGACAAGGAGTTGCCACCCTTTACTTCCAACATTTATACCCTCTCTTTGGCATTCCCCAGAGAATCATCTCTGACAGAGACCCCAGATTTAAGGGTCATTTCGCCAAAGCTGTATGCCAAGCCATGGGCATACAACAAAATTTGTTGACAGCTTTCCACCCCAGAACTGATGGCCAGAGCAAATGTATGAACTTCTGGGTTGAGACCTTCCTCTGGCAATTCGTAAACCCCCAACAAGACAACTGGAGCACACTCCTACCTCTAGCAGAATTTGCTCACAACTCCTGGAAACATGAAAAGACAAGGTTCACCCCTCATCAGCTCATCACCAGGTGTAACCCACTGGTGAAATGAACCATTCCCAATGATTCCATCCCCACAGTAGAACATCGCCTCCAGAAACTAACTAAAGCAAGAATACAAGCAAACAACACCCTACAAAGAAGGATAAAAGCCCCAATACCAATCCACACCTACTCTGTAGGACAGAAGGTCATGTTTGATGGGTGCGACCTGTCACTAAAACTTCCATCAAAGAAATTAGGGCTGAAACATTTAGGACCCTTTTTGATCTTGGAAGTTATTTCCCTGGTTGACTATTGCCTTGCACTACCCCAGAATATGGGGATACACAATGTCTTCCCCACTGACCTTCTCTCTCCATACAAGGAAACAAAGGCTTACAGCACACCATACATGAGGCCACCCCCAGTGTCACCAGCGTGAGCAGTGACACTTAGATGCCATCAGTACCCTGGGTACTGAGGGAAATTGCTGAAGACTCAGCTGATATGCCCACTACTGCAGGTGGGAAGTAACTGTCACCACTACTAAGTGACTCATTGATTGTACTAGAACTTGGGCAGACATTTGGGGTGCCAGCAATGTGTGGTACACAGAGAATGAAGCACAGGAAACTCAGGAGAGTGAAACAAGCCATGGCTTCTCCTAGAGACAATAGAATGATAGTCACTACTCCTATTGGACAAGGAGACTTGACTTAGAGTCTCATCTCTGCATGCACACGCATACAAATACTACTGTACATCCTGTGACTACTTCCTAAATCCTAGTAACTCTGGTTAATTGGCCCTGACTCCGGCTGACTAACTGTGACTTCTGCTGACTGAGATGCTTACTGATGCTGACTGAGGCACTACAAATCACGCTGACTATCCTAGGATACTAGCTACTAGGAAAGTCTGAAAGTCTGACCAGTATCTTACCAACCCCAAGCCTAGACTGGTCTACCAGCCCTGGGGGTGAAATGCGGTCCTCACATGTCATCAGCAGTTCTCTTGCCCCCCTGCAAGCTGCTCTGTGACATAAGCCATTACTGGGCCTGTAAACCAAATAAAGACTAGGTGGCAGTCCTAGCCAAATGGAAGTAAAGAAAGAGGGGTAAGCCACCTACATAAGCTATAGTAACTAGCCCCCCAGCAGATCAATCTCACACCACACTTCTATATAGCAGTCATGGCCATGACCCTCCCACCTAACAGATAGAGGGCTAGAATGCACAAACAGCCCCTATAGGACTAGCTCCACTGGCCCTTACTGAAGTTACTATACTTAGATTTAGCAGAACAATGGACAACCAGGCTGAACATAACATGAGGGGTGTGATAACCAGATGCCATCATAAAAAGAGAGACAAAGGCTAATCTTGATACTACTAGGATGCTTTGCAATGACTGTGACTATGACCTATGGTGTTGTGACATCACCATCACCAAAAAGTGTGGCCTTCTTAAGAGTCATGTAACACATTCCTTAATACATTTTGATCACTTCTACCTAGCTGTATGGAATGTGATGTGGAAGCATAGATAGTCATGTAGGATACATTTTTCATAAACATGTTGCCTAGTTCCTTAGATACTGCCTCTGTCCTGACCTATATATAAAGAGTTGTGTCATGGTGGACAGTTGGGATGCTTTTGCTTATTAGCATTTTGTCCATATATGTACCATATGTATTTCCCATGGTCTGGCTAGAGTCATCATCACTTCCCCCACTTTAATTTACACACCCTCTATTATACTCCAACTGCCCCCTTCTGCTGTTGTGTTGCCTCAGCTACTTACTACAATACTTACACCAATATGCCAATGGTATTTGTGGCCTTACTACTGCCAAAATGTGTCAATCATTGCTGGAAACTCCACCAAATAGCCCTGTATAAATATGCTCTTAAAACTGGACTAAAGCCTTAAGCTTGGTCTCTTGTAGAATCCTAGACTTCTCAGAGCAATCCTCTGAGTGATCTAAAAGTGTAGAACTCCCATTCCCTTTCCACTTGCACCTTAGAACATACCCTAAGGTCTGCTAAGTGACCTAGTGACATGTTTCACTTAATCTACCATATATAGTAAAACAAGTCCCAATTGGAACTCTCCAGACTCTGACACATACATTAAGTGCTCAGAAAGGTGTTAGCTTTCCTTGGTTTAGACAGATGAAGGCCACTGAGTAACAGACCTCTCAGTGCCCTATAGAACTGCCCTCTTATACCAGCAATCCCAATACTAAGGAGTTGCTCCTTCCATTTATGACCTTAGTGGCATAACAAAGAACCAAGTATAATATAAGGCATATTGGCACCTGCCACTATCCCTTTTTCTAGAGCACCTGCAGATAAGTATCCAACTTGATCCCTATGCACCTAGATACCCTTCCTCTTCTGAAATCTAAGGACAAACACCTCAGTCAAGCATGACAAGTTGAGAGGATGTTCACTTAAGGCCTCAAGCTCAAGTTGTATATATCTTTGTGCTTACTAACACTAGCTAGAAAAGATTCATTTCTGCCTTTTGTCAAAGGCTTTCAGCTCTAGAACACATTCTTATAAGGTTGAGCCTAGTAGTGACCCTACTGAAGACTACCTTATATATAGAACACTGACCTAAAGCACTAATGCAGAACACTACATGAGCATTACACAACTCAAGCTTATCTTTATAGGGATACAGTCACCCTAATGTAATGACTACCCCTGAAGAAATCATTATGATGTTTGTCAGCAATGATAACCAAATAGTTATCATCTGCTATACTGACAACCTTTTTTTTTTAAATCTGAATTTGTATTCTGTAGTGTGTACAGTGTGATCCAGAGGTGGTTATGTGTAGCTACATATTATGTTTAGGTGTGTGTGGTATGGGCATATGCTAGCAAGGCTAGTTAAGGGTGGTGTTTTATCATAGTGTGGATTTAGAGGGGGGGCTTGACAATGCTCAGTCAGGCCTGGTGGCATGTGTGGCTGTTATGTATCTCATCTGTAATGGTGTGTACCATTTCAGGCATTAGCATATACTTGGTAGGTTGGGGGTTCTGGGATAGAGTCAGGTGACTTGTGAGAATCACAAGTTTGCACCTGTTGAGAGTGAAGTTCAGAGATGAAAGTACTAAGTTGATCAGTCACTGGCAGTACTAAGCAATAACACTTAGGTTCTAGGAATTTGGACTGAAGTCTGAGTGAGAACACAAGATGCAATTTAACTCAAGCTTAAGGCTTAGGTGTATAATTTACTATTCCTTTATATAAGTACACTAAGGCACAGCAAGTCAGAGATGTACCATTGAATGGCTTGCATGTGTGTTGTGTTTGACCATAGGAAGCTAGATAGAGCCAGTGAACCCAGGAGGGGGAAGAGAAGATAGAAGAGACAAGAGGTGGTGAGGCATCAGGGATATTGGAACAAGAGCAGAAGGAGAGGAATGAAGGAACTTGAGGACTCTAGATACAGACGCATTCCATATAGTTCTTTAAAGTCACATGGAGAGAGGAGAGGATGGCGCAGGCATGCTCAATGGGTCTACATTTGCAGGAATCAAAATTGGTGAGCTTATATACATCCAGTCTGATAGCTAGAGTGGCCATCCAAAATGTATTGTATGAGGGTCAACAAATACTGTATTGTAGGGGAAGCTGGTGGCATAAAAGGGAGATGAGGCAAGGTAAACGAGGCAAGGGTGGCCAAGTGAACACAAAAGGGCAGATGGTGAAAGAGGACAAAGATAAATGGGAAAGGGGAAGGAGAAATGACAGTGGGTGCATGAGTAATACAGATCTGAGACCAAATCCAACTAGAATCCTCCAATCTAGAGTGAGGGGTGACCGTGTGAGGCTGGTGAGGGTGGGTGAAGTGGTCTATGTGGAGCCTCTTATACAAAGGATGAGTGGCTTCCAGAGTGGCTGGGGCAGTACCAGAGACGCAGGGGAGGGCAGTTGGGATGGGCATGAAAGGCAACACGAGGGAGATGAGGTGATGAGGGCAAAGGCAGGATGAAAGGAAAATGGTGAGTAATGAAAGGAGAGCAGAGTGAGCCTGTTTAACTGGGTGCTGCATTGAAGATGGGACAAGCTTGTAGGGCCATGGTTGATGTGCGGCTCATGTGGGTGGGTAGTGAGGTAACAGAGGCAAGACTTTCAAGACCAGACAACAGAGATGGGAGTTGGAGAGACCATTTGAAATAAAGAAGAGAGAAGCTGATGAGAGAAGGGAATGACAGATGGCAAGAGTGGGTGATAGAAGATGGGAGAGGAAAGGGGAGGGGAGGTTGGTTTTCAGGGTGTAAGAGGTGCTCCTGGGAGGCACAGTCTGGCGCAATCCAAGCACAAGGTAAGGATGATCCTTACACCATGGAACCTACAGTAGCTTGAAAAAGTAATGCATCATGTGCAAAAAACACACATTTACTGTCGCACAACTTCAATTCCCTACTATTTTAAAAGATTATTACATTGATAGAATCATAGAAAGATGCAGTATGATTTTCTAATATTATTTGAGTGGTATTGCAGTACTTCTGCAAGAAATTTGCAAAATATGTTGTGAGACATTTTGCAATTCTTTTTCCAGAATTGAATAGCAGGCTGGGATGTTTGAATTTCTTTTGTGCATGCACTGTCATTCCATCACCAGCACCTTAAAACAACTTTATTGGATCTTTACTATCATCTAATAAAGATGGTTTATACTTCACCTACAAAAAAGGCCCATATTGTCCTACTGCAAAAGCAAGGTCTGCCTGTGGCACAGGTTGCAAAACAATACTCTGTGGACAAAAGCACAGTGTATTGCATCACCAAAAGACATACTGAAAATCTGGACTTTTATCATACAAAGCCCAAAACAGGTCGTCCACACAAGTTCACCAAGGCAGATACCCAGTATGCAATCAGACTGCTGGCCAAGTCTGTGGCACATGATGTTGTCGATCTTCAAAGGCAATATTTCCCCACAATACACTCTGACACAATCCAGAAAAGACTCACCATGTGTGGCGTCAGGGCCTATATATGCTGCCGTAAACCCTTTTTGTACGCAACCCATAAGGCAAAGTGCCTTGCTTGGGCTGAAGCCCATCAGCACTGGACTGCAGACAATTGGAAGCATGTGATCTTCTCCAATGAATCAAAATACAATTTGTTTGGGTCCAATGGGTGTCATTACTGTTGGGAGGAAAGGGGAGGGACTCAAGGAACAATATGTGAGGAAAGAGGTCAAACATGGTGGTGCAGTGTTATGGTATGGGGGTGCATCACCGCTAGGGGCATAGGTCGCATTGTTCACATTGAGGGCATGATGGATGGCACCCTCTACACTGAAATCCTCAATGACGATGTCCTAGGGACCCTGAAGGACCTTGGGATCAAGAAATCTGAGGTCTACTTCCAGCAAGACAACAATCCAAAGCATACTTCCAAGATCACTCGAAACTGGTTCCAGAATGCAAGCTTGATGTCTTGGATTGGGCCCCAAGCAGCCCAGATATAAACATCATTGAGCATGTATGGAACCATCTGGATCTGAAGGTGCGCATGTGAAACCCTCTCCCCCACAATGCCAAGGATATGTGGATTGCATTGCAGGAGGAATGGGAGGGGATTAAGGACAATTATATTGAGACACTATTCCAGGGTATGCCAGCCCAGGTGCAGGCATTATTGGAGGCAAAGGGGGCCTGGACAAAGTACTAATGATCATTTTTTGATTGCTTTTGATTTGCATCTCATTTACTCATTGATAGTGCTTGGAGTAACCATAGAAAAAGTATTGCAACATGTGATTTACAGTATATACTCTCCTGACACTTCAAATTACTATATTTTTTGGAATATACTCATTGCTTTGAACCCAGAAGGGGCAGGAAGCCTCAACAATTTACAGAACTTGGATGACTTATGTTGATGCTGAGAATCACCCAAATCTTCAAAATATATCATGTGATGCATTACTTTTTTGAGCTACTGTATGTATCTGGGTGCATCATAGTGAATATACTGGAAACTTTGAGTCAACAGACATCATTCCAGTGTACAGGAGTCAGGGACTGTCTGAGTCAAATGCAGCATGGGCCCTGCCTGTCACACTAAGATGTCACATGTCTTAGTGTGAGGGTTTAGTTCTGGGTTTGGATGCCTTGTCCAAGTCTGGTTTCTAATATGGGTCAGGGTTTAGAGTTCTATCCTTAGAACTCATACAGCTGTGGCTTCTGAATGGTGTGTAGTGGTGCTGGCTATTCTGTTGTCACTCTAGGAAGTAATGTCTGGAGGTGCAACTATGACTTATATTACACTTAATTTGTTGGTGGTTCACAAAGGTCATGAATGGAAGGGGATTCTGATGTCTCGTAGGAGCGGCTCCTTGGCACTACAGGTGGTTGTAGTATGTGATGCATGTTACAGAGGTTGTAGTATGCAACTTGTTTATATAGATAACTAGAGTTTCATTACTAGTGGCCTTCAGGTTCAGGTTCTGGGTGGGAAAGACAGCATCTTTCTGTCTGAGGTTGTTTGGAGTTTCAAGTGAAGAGTAAATATGGCTCTAAGTTAATTTAGCAGGCCTTAGGATGATACTTTCTAAGGTGCAAGGGGATGGTTCTGATAGTTCTTAAGCTTTGAGTTCACAAGGGATGAACTAGAAGTCCTGTATTATACAAGAGACTAAGCTTAAGGCTTTGGTCTCACTTTGGCAGGCTTTTATAGGCCCTGTGGCTACTGTACAGTAAGTACATATGACTAACTAAAGAGATGATGTCACGCTAGGACATCATGTGTCATAGTGTGAGGGTTCAAGTTCGGTTTGGTTTGATTCGGAGTTTGGACACCTTGTCCAAGTCTGGTTTCTGTTATGGTTCGAGGTTCGGAGTTCTGTCCTTAGAACTTGTATGGTTGTGGGTTCTGAATGGCATGTAGTGGTGCTGGCTGTTCTGTTATCACTTCGAGGAAGTGATGTCTAGAGGTGCAATGACATCTTGTATTGCACTTAGTTCGTTGGTGTTCACGCTAAGGTCGTGAATGGAAGGGGTTCTGGTGTCTTATAGGAGCGGCTCCTGGTTGCTACTGGTGTGTTGTAGTATGTGGCACATATTACAGAGGTCGTAGTATGCAACTTGTTTGTATAGACAACTAGAGTTCCTTTACTAGTGGCCTTCGTATAGATGGCTAGAGTTCCTTTACTAGCAGCCTTCAGGTTTGGGTTCTAGGTGGGAAAGACGGCATCTTCCTGTCTGAGTTGTTTAGAGTTTCAAAGTGAAGAGCAAATGCGGCTCTAAGTCGATTTAGCAGGCCTTAGGGTACATTCTAAGGTGCAAGAGGATGGTTCTGATGGTTCTTAAGCTTAAGTTCACAAGGGATGAACTAGAAGTCCTGTATTATACAAGAGACTAAGCTTAAGGCTTGAGTCTCGCTTTGGGGGGCTTTTATAGGCCCTGTGGCTAATGTACAGTAAGTACATATGACTAAGTAAAGGGATGATGCATTTCTATGGCATCGTACTAAGCATATATGACTACAAGATAGTAAGCATGTATGACTAAGTAAGTGATGATGTGTCTAGATGGCATCCTACTAAGCCTATATGACTAAGAGGCTGGATGATGCGTTTGAGCGGCATCATGAGGCTGTGAGACTACGAAACATGACAGCATATTAGTCTGAACATATTAGTAATGAGCCGAGGTGACATGACATAAAGTGGAGGGCAGTGAAGTGTAATAGAGGTGTGGTAATGTATAGGGATGGATGTGGAAAGGGCTCCCTGCCAGTCCGTGAGAAAGCGAATACTATATATAGTAAAAAATGATGTAAGCATAAATAGTCCGGCAGTCCGTAACAGATGATGCATCTCTAAGGCATCCTACTAAGCATATATGACTACAAGGTAGTAAGCATATATGACAAAGTAAGTGATGATGCATCTAGGTGGCATCCTACTAAGCCTATATGACTAAGAGGCTGGATGACATGTTTAAGTGGCATCATGAGGCTGTGAGACAATGAAACATGGTGGCATACTAGTCTAAAAGTATTAGTAATAAACCAAGGCAACACAACATAAAGTGGAGGGCAGTGAAGCATAATAGAGGTATGGTAATGTTTGGGGATGGATATGGAAGAGGCTCCCTGCTAGTCCATGAGAAAGTGATTACTATACATAGTTAAAAATGAGGTAAGCAGAAATAGTCCGGCAGTCTATAACACTGCCTGTGCATAAACCAACTACAGACAAACCTGTATCAAACTCACTGGCTTCCTCTCTTGTCTCAGACTTTGCTCATCATTACCTTGCACCACCTACATCATGACATCACCCTCTCACAACCTTTCTGGTCTGGGAGTTCCTCTCATGGTGGGGGCACCATCTACATCCACCACTGAACAGACACCAGGAGATGGCACTAACTCAGGAGGAGCTCTTAGGCCAATCTCAGCTACCACAATCAACTACAATAATTATATCATAGCTATTTAATATTTCAATGATAGTAACTGGCCCTCAGACCTTGTACTAGATATCAATCATGCCAACTGGGATGCATGGAGCAGAGCTGTCTTCCTTACAGCTTCTTGTCAGGGGTTCAAGGACTGGCTAGACAGCACCTTTCCTCAACCCAATTTGGCCATGCATCCTAGAGCCAATCAGATCTGGTGCACCAATGATACAGTGCCTCAAAAAACCGATCAAATGTTTTGTACTTTTGCAATGTTTAGGCTATATCTCAATAACTAGCAAGTGTGACATTATGTATTTGGGCTTGTTTAAAAGCCCTGAATCTACCATATATGGTAATAGCATAATTTTGTAAGACGTTATAAGCAAATATTTTCAGTATATCCATTTGATCAGTTTTTTGGCACATATATCTCATAATAATATTTTAGAAATGGAAACCCCAAATGTTGTCCCAATGGGCTGAAATTAAGCACAAACATCATGTGACCTATATTAAACTTAAATCAGGTGCAAATAGCACCAAACAGCTTCTTCTTCCTCACCACCAACATCATGAAAGCTCTTTTTCCTTCTTAAGTCCAATATGTTATCTCTCTCCTTCAGGCTGGCCACCCACATCAAAAAATAGCCAGTTCAGCATCTGTAAGCCCTGGGACAATAACCAACATTTGCAAAAAATATCTTCCAGACCTTCCAAAGTCCTCTGGAGGTTGTCCTACCAAGCTTTCCCTTCATGACATTTGCTATACAACTTGTCTTCTTGGGTCTGGAGAAGCAGAAACAGCTCCCTAAGTTGCCAGAAGGCTTGAGGAGATCAAGGGCACCACTATCTCCAACCAGACAATCTGAAATGTATTTAAAAAAGAAGGCCTGAAGGCAGTTGGAAAGAAGAAGCAACCCTATCTTAAGCCTGGTCATCGTAAGGCAAGAATGGACTTTGCTGAAAAGTATCAATACTGGACAGTGGAGGACTGGAAAAGGGTCATTTGGTCAGATGAGACCAAAATCAATCAATTTGGCTCTGATGGGAAGAAGTGGGCATGGAAGAGACCAGGGGAACAGCTCAATGATCAACTTATTGAGCCAACACTCATGCATGGAGGAGGATCCTTGATGATGTGGGGCTGCATGTCTTGGGATGGAGTTGGTTATGCTGCCAAGATTGATAGGAGGATGGATTCTGACCTTTATTGCAGCATTTTAGAGGACGAACTCCTAGACTCTATCAAGTATTTCAAGAAGAAGCACAAAGATATCCTCTTTCAGCAAGATCATGACCCCAAACACAAAAGCAAAAAAGCAACATCCTGGTTTAAAGACCACAAGATTCAGGTCATGGACTGGCCAGCTCAATCCCCAGATCTCAATCCTATTGAGCATCTTTGGGTTCACCTCAAAAGACAGCTTGCAGCATACCCAACCCCCTCTAGTGGGATCAATGAACTATGGGAGCGTACACAAAGGGAGTGGGAAGCCATTGACACTGCTGTGGTTCAGACTTTGATAGAGAGCATGCCTAGAAGGGTGGAAGAGGTGATTAGAGTAAAGGGAGGAAACACAGACTACTAATTTTTATCATATACCCCATTTAGATACCACTGCACATAAACTGATCAAATGGATACACCAGAATTATTTGTTTATAACGTCTTACAAAATTACGCGATTACCATATACAGTATAGCCTTGGAAAGCTATCATTCAGGGCTTTTAAACAAGCCCAAATACATAATGTCACACTTGCTAGTTATTGAGATATAGCCTAAACATAGCAAAAGTACAAAACATTTGATCAGTTTTTTGGGGCACTGTAAGTCACTTAAGGCATTCCTTCTCTCCCATATCTCCAGTAATGATTTCAAACTTGTGATTCACCTTGAAACCTCATATAAAGTCTTCAAGACCCTTCAAAAGCGACATAAGAAGCTAGGGCTGCATGCTCAAGTCATTCTTCTCAAAAAGATGCTTGAGATCAGATTCACTCTGGACATTCCTCTTTCTAAAACAGTCTCAGAAATCAACAGGCTTCACAAGAGGATCATGGCCATGGGTCTGATCAAGAATGATAAGCTTAGATCAATTGCATTGATCAATGTGCTAAACAATCACTATGAAAACATTCAATCTGGTCTGATGAATTCCATCAACAACCCCTCTTTTGATTCTCATACTATCATCCAACACCTGGAACTGAAAGATGATCTCGTCAGGTGTTGCACTGAGCAAAATGCTTCACATTCCTCTACTGTGCTCACTACTCAGCATTGCAATGACACCAGTTGTCCTAGGACTTTGTGTATACACTGCAAATGACCTGGTTACTTAGCTTATTTCTGTGTATGCCCTAGAGGTAAAATGGCTGGGCATTCAGTAGAGGAGGCCAAAAATGCTCAATGCACATTCAAGCAATCACACTCTCACTCCTAGAATACTCTGGAGCTTCCATTGGCACCTGCTTCTGCCAAAGTCATCAATATTGAACCTCACTCAAATAACTTAAACACCCAATTGATTGTCCTTAATGATGTGACTCATGCACCTGTCAGTAATCCAGTCCTGACCACATAGCCTGCTGCCTCTACATCTGCTTACCTTGTCTATGCACCTTCTGCATTCATTATCAAGATCACCTCTAATTCTGAAGCTTCCTCTTTAGCAACAGACAAATTGTTTGCCTGCTTTCTGGCTCTGTCTAAACCCCTTAAGGCTTCTGTGGATTGGAGCATGTCATCTCAGCCACTTGATCTTTCCTCAACTCAGGTCACTCCTATCTCATCTCACACTGCTTATGTTCTTCTGACTAATGCTAAGAGCATGCCTTTCCTCTTAGACTCTGGTGCTTCAGCACATATTTCTCCTGAGCATTCTGATTTCAAATGTCTGCACCCTATCATACATCCCACCATTGAAGGCTTCAATGGTTCCTCAACTACTGCCAATGGTGTTGGTGACATCAACCTTTAAACTGGTTCTAGGCATAAGATCTCTTTAAGGAATGTTCTCTTTGTGCCTTCATGCATGACCCACCTCATCTCCATCTCTGCCATTGCTCTTGCTGGTTACAACTTTGTCACTTTTGGTCCTGAGGAATGCCATGTCTCCAACAAATCTGGAAAAGTCCTCACCTAGAGCATCTTAGACACCCACACCAAATTATATTCCCTCAGCTGTGCATCTACTTAGGGTGACTTGGTCTAAAGCTATGCTCACTGCATGCACTCCTGATTTGGAAACTTGGCATCACCATCTTGGACACTGTGACAACCAGAAGATCATAGACATGGCTCACAACTCCTGTGTGATAGGTATGCCAATCAACCTTTCATCTTCCCCTCCAAAATGTGACAGTTGCATCCTTGGGAAGCAAACTTGTTCACTGATACCAAAGGCACACAAGGGGCCTAGGGCAGGTGTACCATTGGAACATGTATTCATGGACCTCTGTGGTCCTATGCCAGAAGTCTCACATACTGGAAATGTCTATACTATAAACATTATTAACAATTTCTCCAGCTACATTTGGTGTGTCCCCCTTAAGCACAAATCTGACACATCCACTGCATTGCAGGTTTGGCATTGCACTGTCATAACCTAATCTGGTCTCACACTAAAGATCTTGATCACTGATAATGGTAAGTCATTTCCAATTCCACTGCTCATTGGTGTGACTCCCTGGGAATTAATCATCAGCATACACCCCCCTATACTTTAGCTCATAGTGGGTGTGCTGAACACCTTCACCACACCCTTCTTGGTTGTGTACACACCATGCATTTGGTGTGCAATGCACCCATCTCCTTGTGGGATGAGTTTTGCCTTACTGCAGCTTACCTTAATAATCTCACTGCCTCATCTGCAAACCAGAATAAAACTCCTTTTGAGCTGTGGTAAAACAAAGTCCCTTCCCTCAGCCATCTCCATGAGATAGGCTGCCATGTGTTTTCCCTCATTCAAATGAATAACCCAAGAATCTACTGATGTTTCATACCCTGCACTCTTGTTGGCTATGCCCCACACTCTAAGTCTTACTGCTTATAGGACAATATGACCAACTCTGTCTTTAATTCATTCCACATCACCTTTATTGAATATCTTAACTCCCAATTGCATGCTCTTCTACCAGGCACAATTGTTTCCCTCAACCCTAAGGCACCATCTAGTTGGGATGTCCCACATCCTAATTCAGTCACTCCTTGCCATCCATTCCCCTCCCCTTCTCCTATACCATATGTCACTTCCTTGGGACCATTCTTCCCTTTCCACTCTGACATTCCTCCAGCTCTGATCAATGCTTGCCCTCTGCCTGCTACTGATCTTGCTCTTGTGCCCTCAGTTCTACCTCTACCTCCTTCACCAACCATACAACAACTTCCACCTGCATTGATGCTCAGAATACCTTGCTGCCAAGTCTTGTGCACTCACTGTGGCCTTCCTTGATGAATTCTTGCCACTTGCAGATTCTCACTCTTTGTTTTCCCTCTTGCTTCCAGATGATCAACTCACTGTCAAGCATGTACTCTTAGCCCTTACTGATGGGTCTTTGGAGCCCACACTCACCTCTAGAGATGACTCATCCTGGGCAGAAGCTATGTGCTCCCTGGAGAAAGAATTCTGGGTTGCTGGTGCCTGTGATGAAATTAAGAGTCTTCAGGATCTTAGGTCTTTGTTCTTGTCCCTCACTCTGCTGTTCCCTCTGACCATAAACTGATGTGTGGCAAACTGGTTTGCAAGCACAAATGTGATGACTCTAGCATCATCACTCATTATAAAGTCCTCTATGTTGCCAAAGGATGTGCTCAGCACTTTGGCATCAAATACAATAAGCCTACTGCTCCCACTGCTCACCTCAAATTTTTCCACTTGATCCTCCATCTCACTGCTTCTCTTGGGTGGGATCTCTATCAGTTCAACATCAAAACTGCCTTTCTTAATGGCATTCTACCTGACAATAAAATTGCATACATGGAACAACCACCTGGTTTTGAAGAACCAGATAAGGAAGACTGGGTCTAGAAGCTTATGTGCAACATATATAGCATAAAACAGGCCAGTCATATCTAGAACCACATTTTTGATTCCACTGTATGTTCTTGGGGTTTCTGCCACATGCCTAGTGAATGGTGTATTTATCTGCATGTGTCTGACATCAGTGTCACCATCTTTGCTCTCCACATTGATGATATCCTTTCTGCTTCTTCCACTGCCACTGCACAGAATTGCTTCAAAGCTGAGTTGCAATCATGCTGGGAAATCTATGACCTTGGCCCAGCCCACTTTGCCCTTGGTATTTCCATCACTCATTGCCCTGCATGTTGCACCACTGCCATTCAACAAAGCACCTTTATTGATTGTCTCCTTGTTAAGTTCCACCAAACTATGGCCCACTCCTGTGATACCCCTATGGCTGCAGGCTTGGTTCTCTATCGTCCTGACGAATCTGTCCCTATTAACCCCACAATGCTGGCCTGGATGGAGTGCACCCCCTATCATGAACTGGTCAGCAGTCTCAACTACCTGGCTGTTGTAACCTATCCTAACATTGCCTTTGCTGTTGGCCAGCTTGCTTCTTTCCTTGACTGCAATTGGACTGAACACTGGAATGTGGCAATACAAGTCCCCTGTTATGTCAAGGGCACTTGGGACTTAGCTCTAATTCTTGGTGGTACTGCATCACCCTTACTCCTTAGCTATTCTGACTCTGACTATGCTAATTGTCCAGACACCAGTTGCTCTATTAGTGGCAATTGTTTTACATTAGGCTCTGATGTCATCTCCTGGAGTTCCAAAAAGCAGCCCCACACTGCAGACTCCTTGTGCTATGCTAAATACATTGCCCTCCACTACACCACCAAGGAACTCATCTTCCTGCAGGAAATCCTCACCAACCTCAGCTTCCTGCCTGCTGCTCCTACTCCCCTCCTTTGTGACAATGACACTGCTCACCTGCTTACTGAGGATCACTCCCATTATGCCAATGTCAAACATATCTACATCAAGTATCATGCTGTCTACAATGCCCTCTCTGATGATCTTGCAATTCTCCACCATATCCATTCTTCTAAAATGTTGCTACCTCTTTACCAAGCCTTTAAGCTGTGTTGACTTCAACCACCTCCACTCCACCCTTGGGCTTCATTGCCTTGACCTTGCCTCTATGTGAGGAGGAGCACTCTTAGATAAAGACATGGTACACATACACCTCATTCAGGAGCAGCTTCTCATTCAGGAGGAGCTTTGCTTCTTACACACTTTCTTGTTTTGTCTTTCCTTACTCATATACACATAAATGTATACAATTTCCATGCACAAATCTTCAAAATTTTCACATACACCTTTCTTTACTTACTGTCCACTACTATGCTCTGAGGAGGAGTATTGAATTCCATATTGCCTTTGGATTCTGTATCATCTTCTCACATCTGATCCCATGATGAACAGTACAATGATGTCACATAGCAGCAGCACAAGTATATATGCATGACTAGTTTCCCCTGTCTTACCCTTAGCTCTTTATCCCTGAGCCTAAGGGTAAGTAGCACATACACCTGCCTATTGATTACACAACACTAACTGTACTTAGTTGATGCTACATGCTAGTTTAGGGAGGCTGCATTCTTTGTGACATTGGTCACAGTGCTATGTCAGAGCAGTCACAGTCATGGAAGAGTGTACCAAAATGTCCTAATGGTATCATTATCCCCCTGCTATAAGAGAAAGTCCCAAGACCTGAGCAAGTCCTTACATATGACCACCATAGTGCTTATACATTGATGGAGGGTAAGAGAGGTAGCAACAACTGTTGTAGGCACACTCTCCAGCATACCCACAGGTGTCAGGGAGGTCACACCTATAAGATGTGTGGGTATGTGGGATAAAGCAGTGGTGGCCACCTTGGTTTTGGCTGCAGAAGAAGTGGGGATGAGGACAGTCAGGTGTACAATTGTCATGCAACTTGCAGAAGCAGCAATAATTTACCACTAAGATCCTGATGGTGTCATCATTGCTACTGTGTGGTGAACATGTTAGACCCTAGGCTGTGAAGATGGGTGGCATGTCAACCGCTGGCTGCTGGTGGGTGCAGTCATGTTGGAGGTAACCTAGGACCTCCATGACTCATGGATATGCATTGGTGGTGATGAGACATTCATGGAGGTCCTGCTAGGTGTGATTTAAATTGGCAGTGTGCCTCTCCCACTCTTCTCTCCTCCTGCATACCCTTTGCTCCAACACAACAACCTCTTGCAGACTTTGTTGCATTGCCACCTGTCATCCTGGCATCTGTCTAAACCTATGTATGTCAGCAGCTACTCCTCTGTCTCCTAGTTGTGTGATGGCACTGTTGATGTCATGATCCCATTGTAAGGCTTTTTTAAAGATACTTAGGTGATAGGGAGGGTGCTGACTCCCTTGAGGAGCCATGGGTGGCCAAGTGATCAGTGGCTGGCTCTCTTCTACTTGCCCTCAGCCCATTGTACCCCACATGGTGGGTTTATTGTCCATCTACCCTATCTTATACCTGACATATTTTGCCACCTGTCCCCTAGTTAGCATGACAGGGGTCCTATGGGCCTGGATGGAGTACTCCTCCCAGTTGCTACCTAGGTTGGAATCTTCTTCACCTGGGGCAACAATCTCTTGGACAGATGAGTCAGCAGAGGGGGAGTGGACATGGTAGGAGCATGCATCCTTATCATCAGACATAGTGAGGTCAATGGCCTCTTCTTGTGGAATGATGATGGGTTGGTGAGGAGGAGGTACTGTGATGGGATCAGATGAAGCAGAAAGTGCAGGTGTGGATGGGGAAGCTGGTTTCACTGTTGTGGAGGAAGTGGAGGGTGGTAATCTGGGGTACAACAAAGAGGAGGCAGCAGCAGGTGGCCAGATCTCTGTGAAGATGACTTGTGCTGCATGCCAAGACAACAGGCCTTCTTTCTTGTTCCTAGTGTCTGTGGTTGGTACCCCAGCAGGGTCAGCAGGGCAGATGTTTTCTGAGTTGTGGGGGAGTGGTCCTAAGAGCACAAAGAGATTGTCCATGAGCCAGGCAGGGAGACCAGGGTAACCTTTATGTGCACACTTCTGATCCAGGCCATACCATGCCTTGAACTCCATAGGGAACATATGATGATGCTCCCACTTTGTTAGTTGATGACTGGGAAGCTCCCTAGCCAAGGTTTGAGGAGGGAAAGAGTATGCTCCTTCTGCAGCCTTTTCCCTTCTCTGCACATTGGCCTGGATAGTTTCAAGTGCTTTACCAGAAGTCAGTCAAGGAAAGATAGGGAGGATAGGCAGCTCCATAGGTAGAGGGAATTCATGGCAGACAGTAGTGGTACCTCCAGGACTATTGATAAAATGGACTTCTCCCTTAGGGATAACCACACTACCCAAGCAACACATGACAGAGACAGGGAGTTTGGAAGTGACTGGGACAGAGGTGGATCAAGCAGGAGTGGAAGACATAGCAGCAGGAGAGAAAACCAGTATGGAGGCTGATACTTGGACATGGCAGACAGCCACTGTATTTATATTGTTCTGCTCTTACCTGGTTTTGAACTGAGCTATGAGGTCATTGGCATGGAGGTTCTCAACTGTTTCCCAGGAATCATATGTGCTGCTGTAACCCTTCCAATGGACCTTGTACTGTTGTTGTTTCTTATGTCTGAACAGGTACATGTCCAATACTTGCTCTACCTCCCACTCCTCACTTCTGTTGATGACATCTGGGGGAGGGTCTGTAAAATTCTCACCATGTTCTTCCATCTCCTTATATGGCAAAAGAAGCCTGGCATGGAACATGTTGTGCACCTTCCACTTGCTGGCTCTAGTGATGTGCACAGGTTGTACCCACAGGTAGCTGCAGTGGTTCTAACAAGCCCAAGAAGATCAAAATCAGCCCAGAAATGAAGGAGATATGGTCAAAACAATGTGATAATAAAGGGGCCTTGCCTCTTTGCACATAATTTCAGGGTTGGGTGACTGGTCTTTAAATGCTTCCAATCCAGCCAGACCCTGTCACCTAACTAATAAGGATGAAAATTTGTCAATTTTGTCATGTGTTCCTAGGCCAGACTGATGTTTTTCTGGATCTTCTGCCTCATCAAGAACATATGTTTGATGTGAGATTGTTGGTCAGGGAATAAAGAGAGAGGATGATGTTGGTGGATAATGGGGACATAGCCCATGAGGGTCTTGAATGGGGCAGTCTTGGTGGTGACAGATGGTCAACAATCTAAGGCATATTGAGTGATGGGAAGTAACTTTGCCTAGTCATTTTGCTACTCATCACAGAAGATGTGCAGGAAAGTCTCTAATGTTTGGTTCACCCTTTCTGATTGGCTGTCAGTTTGAGGGTGGTAGGCAGTGCTCATGTTCCTTTGGACTCTGAAAGAGTCACATAGAGAACAGAAAATTTCAGACATAAGCCTGGGGTCATGGTTGGAGATGACTTTCTGTGGTAGGCCAAAATGGACCACCACATTCTAAATGTACTGCTCCACCATTGCTTATGCCAAAGCAGCTTTGTTACATGGGATAAACACAACAGCTTTGGTGCAATCATGGTCTGTGATGGTTAATATGGAATTGAAACCAAAAGAGGTAGGTAACTTGGTGGTCCAGTCAACCAACACTGTCTGGAAAGGGAGAATCTTGGGCTCAGGTGATGTGAGAGTTGTGCTATGCTGCACCATCATGCCATTTGACCCCAGGGAGTGTAAGGAGCTGTGATTTCTTTACTTGTTGTTGTTGTAGTATGATCTGATGATGTATGGAAACTGTCTCAAGGTGGTGAATAAACAGGTCATCCATGAGCACTGTCATGCTAGACTGAGCATGGCTGGTCTGTCTAAGTTTCTGTCTGGCTGTGCACTTGGCTGCCCATTCTCTTTATCTAGTAGTTAGTTTGTCTGGGATATCCCTCTGCTGTAGGATCGTGGTGTTGCTAATGTCTGTGTCTATGACCATCATCTTGGTTGTCTTCCATTGGGTTCTAACAGCTTGTTAGAACAGCTGTGGCTAGTGGTGGTGCTGGCTGTATTTGTCCTCAGTTTTCTGAAGGAGGAAGGGGATCTAGACATGAAGGAGTTGATTTGGATACTCAAGAGATGTATTGTCTAGATGGTGTCAAGGAAGGGATGTCTGGAGTGCTGATACACCTTGTATCACACTTAGTTCATTGGTATGCCACTGAGGTCATGAATGGAAGGAGCTGCTCCTTGGTACTGGGTTGCTAGTGCAGAGGGGCAGTTCTATGGAGCACTGAGAGGTCCTGTTACTCAGTGGCCTTTGTCTATCTGAAGCAAATAAAGGCAATGCCTTTCTGAGGGCTTAACATATGCATTGGAGTTTGAAGAGTCCCCAATTAGGACTTGGTTTACTATATATAGTAGATTAAGTGAAACACATTGCTAAGTCACTTAGCAGACCCTAGGGTACATTCTAGTGTGCAAGTGGGAAGGGGATGAGGGATTCTAAGCTTAGGATCACTTGGAGGATTGCTCTAAGAAGTCTATGATTCACAAGAGACCAAGCTTAAGGCATTAGTCTGGTTCTAAGAGCATATTTATACACAAGTATTTAGGTGGAGTTTCCAGCAGCAATTGACATGTTTCAGCAGTAAGGCCATGAAAACCATCAGCAGATTAGTGTAAGTACTTTAGTAAGTAGCCAAGGCAACACAAGAGCAGTCTGGGGTGGCAAGAGCATAATAGAGGGTGTGTAAAGTAGGGTAGGGGAAGTGATGATGACTCTGGCTGGACTGTGAGAAATACATACATATATGGACAAAAGATTAGTAAGCAAAAGTGTCCCAACTGTCCACCATAACAAGCACTGTTACCTCCTCATTGTCTGCTATCCATCATCATAATCAGGCCACCTGGAGAGTCCATTGGCCTTGTTAAGCTTGCCTGGGCAATGAACAAGTTTGATGTCATAATTAGTGAGCATGGTGATGTAGCATGCAATGCATTGATTTACTTTCTGGGGATGCCTGTAATATGCTAGGTTTGTGTGGTTGACAAAGACCTTTACTTTGTGTTTGGCTCCCATCAATAGGTGTTGCCAGTGAGTGAGCCCAAAAATGAGTCCAAGAAATTCATGGTCCCAGACATGATAATTGCATTCAGCTGGGTTGAGTGTTCTTGAAGCATACCCAATGGCATGATGTTTTCTTCATTCATCTGTCTGGAACAGGATGGTGCCAACCACAAAGTCTGACACATCAGTTTCAAGTTTGAATGGATGGGTGTGATCTGGAGTGATCAGTGCAGGGTTGTGGATAATGGCAGTAATAAGATCATCCAATGCTTATCAGCACATGGGTGTCCAATTGAACATCACTCCCTTCTTTAGTAGGTCATTGATTGGTTTTGTAAGATGAGTGAAGTCCTTGATGAATAGGCATTGATAATTTAAGATGCCCATTGTCTGTCACACTTCACATATATTTTTGAGCTTGTGGGGCCAATCTTGGAGTCTGGAGATCTTGCTGGGGTCAATCTGGAGCTCCCCATCTTTGATCTGGAAACTGAGGAACTCAACTTCAGGGACTTTGAACTTGCATTTGGACAGCTTGAGGAAATAATGGTGTTCTTCTAATAGAGTCAGTATCTTGTGGATGATCCAGCAATAAAGCCAGCACTGCAATGTAGAATCTCCAGTAGCTACAATGCAATCATCCAGATAATTCATGAAATTATCCAGGTGTGCATCTTTGATGGGGCAAAGGTCCCAGTTCATCACTTGAAAGAGTGGAGGTGCATTACTAAACCCAAAGCCCATCACCTGAGGGATATGCATGCCCAATAGTGTCTTAAATGCAGCTTTCCAAGCATCTTCAGGTGTGATTCTGATGTTGTTGTATCCAGTGTGTAGGTCAGATTTCATGAACAGAGTCTTGCCATGCAGTTTATCAAGCTCTCAGCAAAGGTCCAGGAGTGGGTAGTCATCCTTGACAGTGACATTGTTCAATTTTTGATAGTCAACTACCATCCAAAGGTCCTTTGTGTCCTTTGTGATAAAAAAGATGGGTGCAGTGTATAGTGAAGATCCATCCTTGATAAACCCTTTTTCACAATCCTTTTGCAGATTCTCCCTCAAGACTTCCATTTCCTGCTGCATTAGTGGGTAGACCTTTGCACATTAACTTACTCAGGGCAGTTGGTTTCAAGTGTATTGAGAAATTCTCCTCATGGAGAGGAGGAAGAGCCTTTGCAGCTTCTTCCAAGAACACTTTATGATGTTGTTGGTATTCTTTAGGGATGTCCATTTCAGTGAGTTTTTGTTTGGTTTTGTTTGCCTCTGTTGCTGTTATGGACTGCCGGACTATTTATGCTTACATCATTTTTTACTATATATAGTATTCGCTTTCCCACGGACTGGCAGGGAGCCCCTTCCACACCCATCCCTATATATCACCATACCTCTATTATGCTTCACTGCCCTCCACTTTATGTCGTGTTGCCTTGGCTTGTTACTAATACATTCAGACTAATATGCTGCCATGTTTTGTAGTCTCACAGCCTCATGATGCCGCTTGAATGTGTCATCCAGTCTCTTAGTCATATAGGCTTAGTAGGATGCCATCTGAACGCATCATCACTTACTTAGTCATACATGCTTACTATCTTGTAGTCATATATGCTTAGTACGATGCCGTAGAGACGCATCATCCCTTTACTTAGTCATATGTACTTACTGTACAGTAGCCACAGGGCCTATAAAAGCCCCCCAAAGCGAGACTCAAGCCTTAAGCTTAGTCTTTTGTATAATACAGGACTTCTAGTTCATCCCTTGTGAACTTAAGCTTAAAGAACCATCAGAACCATCCTCTTGCACCTTAGAATGTACCCTAAGGCCTGCTAAATCGACTTAGAGCTGCATTTGCTCTTCACTTGAAACTCCGAACAACTCAGACAGAAAGACACCATCTTTCCCACCTGAAACCTGAACCCGAAGGCTGCTAGTAACGAACTCTAGCCATCTATATGAAGGCCACTAGTAAAGGAACTCTAGTCATCTATACGAACAAGTTGCATACTATGACCTCTGTAATACATGCCACATACTACAACACACCGGTAGCAACCAGGAGCCGCTCCTACAAGACACCAGAACCCCTTCCATTCACGACCTTAGTGTGAACACCAATGAACTAAGTGCAATACAAGATGTCATTGCACCTCCAGACATCACTTCCTAAGAGTGATAACAAGAACAGCTGGCGCTGCTACACACCATTCAGAACCCACAGCCATACAAGTTCTAAGGACAGAAGTCCGAAACTCAAACCATATCAGAAACCAGACTTGGACAAGGCATCCAAACTCCAACCCCGAACCGAACTGAACCCAAACCCTCACACTAAGACACCTGACATCCTAGCATGACATCAGACTAAGCTTACCAGAAAGCCAAGACGGCTATCTCCTCGAACAACCCAATCCCTGCGCACAATACACACGTAATACTGTCAAGAGTATATGACAGTAGAACCAACACTTATTACTACCCATGATATCCGCCACCACAGACGAATTCAGAAGAGAACCTTACGTCCATCCTAGAGCCTTCCCAGGAAGCACAAGGATCCGCATCAACCGAAAATCAGAACCAAATCTCCCACCACATATCACGGACAAAACATCCATTGGATTGTCCAAGGACCAAACAGAGGATACAACCTCGACGTACCAAGTGAACACACCAGCGCAATCTGAAGAGTACCAGTCGAATTTATTCAAGGACATTGGTACACCCTCACCAGAGATGTTGACAACCTTTATTGGGCCTATGACCAAGACAGAATTGACTACAGAGCAGCAGGAACAGGCTACCCATTAATAGACAATCCTTACCACCCAGACTACTGCCCCTTTGCAGTACATTAACCCCAGCAACTACTGCAAGAGAAGAACTTGCAGAACCACAAGTTGAAAGAACACAAACCCCCAGAGCTACTGATCTACACTCACCAAGGGTTTCGCAACACACAGAAGACAACTCAGACGATGAAGAAGAACAAGGATCAGACCATCACTCTGACCATCACCTCATACACCAGAAGAAGCGATCCACCAACGTACCACAAAGAAACACCCCAGCACCATGTGCAACTTGAAGCCCCACAACCACCAGCACAAGAACCACCTCTACCGCAGACGTAGAACAACTAGGCGAACAAATAAACCTCCTAGCCCTTCACACTGGACCACCAATCCAAGTAATAGACCCAGACCAACAAGAATACTTGCTACCACCTCAACAACCAATACAAATCTTTATGGCAAACGTACCGCCACCACAACAACCCCAGCAGCCTCAACCACCTGCAGGAGGACCTCCACCAGGTCCACAACAAGCAGGAGCACAAGTAGCTCCCCCCAGGCCAAGGAAATGGCAAATGGAACAGTACTCCCCCAGAATATTCACAGGAGACTGTAGCAAAAGCGACAAATTCCTAAGGGAATTCAAACTATACAGAGTACTCAATGAAGACAACAAATCAATGCAAGTCCCATACAAGAGGGCTGCCCTTGATTATCCTATATCAGAGGACCCCTAGTGATGACTGGGTCTATGATAGAGTTGATCACCTTCAAGATCAACACCACAACCATAATGTACCCTTTCAAGACGAAATACACTGGGCTACATTTGAATCGCCTTTACAGCTGCATTTACAGACATCCATAAAGTCACCAAGGCTACCACTGCACTCCAACAATTAAAGATGAAGCAAGGCGACCTAGACAGCTATATAGCACAGTTCAGAACCCTTTCCATAAAGGCAGGATACCACCCCATGCACCAGCAACCCTCCAAATGTTCCTCCAAGGATTACCACCTGGATTAGGAGAAGGACTCTAAGGATGCACCCTGGACTAACCACTTTTGTAGACTATGTGGCCGCCATCCAGCAAGAAGCAAAGACACAGGAGAAAGAGAACCTAATCTTTGGAGAAGGAAAGTGGCCTATGCCTAACTGGGGACCCAAGCAAGCTAGCTTCCTCCCTACAAAGCCACACCCTCTCAGAAACCTCTAAGATGACCTTACACCAATGGCACACCTATGCAGGTTGATGCCATCCAAAAGCAAACACCAATGAAGAAAGACAGAAGCATAGAGTCGAAGGACATGCTTCGAATGCAGTCAACAAGGACACATGGCAAAGGATTGTCCAAAGAAGAAGTTCAATCCCAGACCATCACCTAAACCTTCCTACATCAAAGTAGTCGAAGAAGAAGAAGAAGAAGAAGACCAGGAGTATTATGAAGAAGAAGAAGAAGAAGAGCCTCAAGAGCAGGACGAAATGACCAAACTAGCCAACAGAATGATCCAATTCTCTGACGACAAAAAGCTCGAATGGATGAATGCCATGAGAGAAAGAGGAGTGGATTTTCGACAAGTCTGAATGACATGGCCATCATTCAGACTTTATTCCAAAATGAGCCTTCATACCAAAGATACGATCAGTACAAACTCAATTAATATTGCATCACAAGGACCAACAGGCCAGATTCGAACATTAATCGACAGTGGAGCAACAGAAAACTTCATCTCCCCTTGAATTGTCAAACATTTCAAACTTCTTAGACAGAAGTTAGACAAACCCTGACCAAGAAAGTCGATGGACTATCAATGCAGCAGGACAAATCACAGAGACAATATGCCTCACTATCCAACATAGAGGCATACGAAGAGAACTACCCTTCTTTGTCACCAACCTAGGAAAGGACAACATCATCCTAGGATACCCCTTCCTACAAATCACCGATCCAGACATCAGCTGGAAAGAAGGAAAGATACGAGGACGTGTTATAGCATCCACCCAAGATCAACAAAAGACCACCTATATTCCAAGTACGGAAAACTACGATGTCCACCCAGCTAGCAATAGACGAAGCCAGCAAGAAGGAGAAAAAGGAATGGCACCAACTGGTACCTAGGGAATACCAACGCTTCAAGAAGGTCTTCAGTGAAGAAGCTTCAAAGGAATCCCTGAATCAAAACCCTGGGACCACACCATCGACCTTAAACCCAATGCACCTGCATCATTCGATTGCAAAATATACCCTCTATCTCCCAAAGAACAAGAGTGCTAGAAGAGTTCCTCAAAGAACATCAAGACAAGGGATATATCGAACTGTCCAAATCACCATATCTTCACCATTCTTTTTCGTCAAAAAGAAAGATGGAAAACTCCGACCTGTACAAGACTACAGGCAACTAAACGAATGGATGGTCCCTAACAATTACCCTCTCCCCCTCATTCGAGATCTTATCCCACAACTGCACACAAGAGGCACTTCACAAAGTTCGATGTACATGGGGGTATAACAATATCCTCATTAGACCAGAAGACCAACACAAAACCCCTTCAAAACAAACTGAGGATTCTTTCAATCAAAAGTCATGTACTTTGGAATGCGAAATGCCCCAGCCACCTTCCAAAGCATGATGGACATCATCTTCAGGAACAATTAGCAAAAGGAAATGTCTTCATATACATGGATGACATCCTCATTGCAACTGACAGTACTTGGAAAGAACACCAACAACAAGTAGATGAAGTCCTACAAATCCTTGCCAACAACAACCTCTACCTGAAGCCAGAGAAGTGCGAATTCCACAAAGAAGAAGTGGAATACCTAGGAATGATAGTAGGAGGTGGCCTCATCAAATGGACCCAGTCAAAATCAAAGCAATCACTGACTGGCCAACTCCTAAAACTGTCAAACAAGTTCAGCATTTCTAGGATTTGGAAACTTTTACAAAGACTTTATTGCACACTACTCCAAAATTGCATGACCCCTACACAACTTGATGAAGAAAAACAAACAATGGGAATGGGGCCAAAGGAAGAAGAAGCATTCCAGACCCTCAAAACAGAATTTATCTGTTACCCCATCCTACGAACAGTGGACCAAACCAAAACCTTTATATTGGATACTGATGCATCCGCCTTCACAATAGGAGCCACCTTATCCCAAGATTTTGAAGATGGGAGACACCCAGTGGCCTACTTTCAAAGTCACTATGCCAGCAGAACAAACTATGATATCTTTGACAGAGAGCTGCTAGCAATAGTAGCTGCCACCAAAGCCTTCCATCACTACCTCCTAGGAGCTACCCAACAAATCCAGATATGCTCCGACCACAATAATCTGAAATATTTCAGATCAGCATGTAAAATCACACCTAGACAAGCAAGATGGATGGCCCACCTTGCCAACTTCAACTTCCTACTCCACCACATCCAGGAAAGCAAAACACAATTGCTGACTCCTATCTCGGAGAGAAGACCTTAAAAGGGGGGTAGAAGTCAATGAACATGTGACAATTTTACCCAATCCCCTTTTTTCTCGAACAATATACATGCCAGATGACACCAATCAGTGACAAGAAACCCTCCAAGAACTACATGACTCACCTATTGGAGGACATCCAGGCATCAAAACACTTGGGACCTTGTCAAAAGACGCTTCCATGGCCCAAGACTCAGACAATTTGTCGAAAACTATGTCAAAGGATGTGTAAGTGTCAAGAAAGCAAGACAATCTGAGTCACCCACACACCTCTACACCACTTTGACACTCCAGTCAAAGAAGGACCATTCCAATATATATCCATGGACTTCATAACTGACCTACCAAAGTCAAAAGGATATGACTCAATCCTTACAATTGTTGACCAAGGATGTTCCAAAGCCACCATATTCTTACCCTGTAAGAAAACTATCGATGGAGAAGGAGTAGCTGGACTATACCTCTGCCATTTATTCCCCTGGTTTGGAACACCAAAATGAATCATATCAGACAGAGACCCAAGATTTACAGGCAACTTTGCACATACCATGTGTAAAGCAATTGGGACAAGACAAAACTTGAGTACCACCTTCCACCAAGAACAGATGGACAAAGCGAACACATGAACCAATGGATCGAAGGCTACTTAAGACAATTCCCAATGGAGTTCAAAACAATTGGGCCCAGTACCTCCCAGTAGCGGAATTCGCTCACAACATGTGGAAACATGAAACAATGGGCTTTACACCACATCAACTAATCATGGGGACTAACCCACAAGCAAATTGGAAAGATGGCGATGAAACAGTACCTGCCACCGCCACCGAATAGAAGAACTTACCAAGGCAAGAACAATAGCCCACCAATCCTGCAAAGGAAGACCCAAATAAAGAAACCAATCAAGACATACAAGGAAGGACAAGAAGTATGGCTTGATGCACAACATCAAAACAAAGGCACCATCAAAGAAAATGGCACCAAAGGCATAGGACCCTTCACCATCAGTCAGCAAATATCAGCAGTGGCATACCAGCTCAACCTACCTCCGAACATGAACATACACATGTGTTTCATGTGGATCTAATAACACCTTATACAGAAACCAAGGAGTACAGCAAGCCTTACAAACACCACCACCTGACACAATAGAAGGCAAAGAAGAATATGAAGTTGATGAAATATTGCAGAAAGGAAACATGGGTGCAGCATCAGCGCCAATACCTGGTCAGATGGAAAGGATACCCTGCATCGGACAACTCATGGGTCAGCAGTGATGACCTACATGCTCTGGAACTCCTCGAAGAATTTCACAAGACCAAAGAAACCTAAACAGGGGTCAAAACATATATAAGGACCCATGAATCAAGACAAAGACCTCAGCAAGCAACTGCCTCTTCAGCCACTTACTACCAAACCAACTCACTACCACTACCACACTCCTCATCTCTTTACACCCACTTCCACCATTCCCAACTTTCGAAACATTCAGCCCCAACCACAGTACCAATGGCCACCATCGTCAGCACCACCCCTATGGCATCCACAACCGGTCTACCCCCAACTGCTTTTACCCCTTACTTTCTTGAGGATACCTCCTCCACCAAAAGCTCCTGGGGATCTGTCTCCCCACCACCGCTTACCCCTACGGGGTATTCAGTCGACAGTGCCCCAGCTTCCCCACTTTCTGCCTCCACTAACCTTAGGATCATGCCCTTGCAAATGCTTGCGAGCAGGCCAGCACCACCACCATATACGCTCAGCACATTCCAGCAGGTGACATCCGCGATGCCCTTTGCACTGGGAGCCAAGCCAGCTTGCTCCCAGCAAGAAAAAGAAGAAGACGAAGAATATGCAACATGAGTCCACAAGGAGGAGGAGGATCAGACAAAGGGTGAGGCAGCGACAAACCCAGGCCCCGGTTACGCACCCGCACCTTCGAACCATTCATCGTCCCCAATGAAAAGGGAGGGCTGAACATGCCAATACTTCAAATACCACTTCGACAATGACCGCTACCCCCTCATCAGCACCACCATGGGTAAGGGACACCCAATTTATACAGACCTACTCTGTCCCATCCCCTCCACACATCCGCCGCCGGATACACTAAATCACAGCAGACTGTTCTCTGGCAGGGAACTGTTTGCTGAGAGCATCAATAACACCATGCAGGATGAGGGAGATGAATCACTAACAGCAGCCTCATCGCCTACCGCAAGTGGGAAGAAGATGACCACTACCTTGAGCAAGAAATGCTCAAGCTCAAAATCAAGGCAGCGTTTGTGTATGAAGAAGATGGAGTGGTTGGGAGGATTGCAGGATGCCAAGCCTTCAACCGCATCGACTGGCCTCAAAGCACAGCCAGTCCCCTGGAGCAACCTCGAAAAGGTTGCTTGTGATGAGATGCTCAAAGACTTCAAAGTCCCTGAGTATCTCAAACATATTGCCCCCTTGACACTGACGACGACAATGAAGAGTACATACGTCCTGGGGGGCCGTCAAGAACCACAAGAAGTGCCACAAGTGCCGCCGCACTGGCCACATCCGTCGCAACTGCCCCTACAGGGAGTCTCCAAGGAGCTCCAAGACTCTAAACAGGGGGTGATGTTATGGACTGCCAGACTATTTATGCTTACATCATTTTTACTATATATAGTATTCCTTCTCACAGACTGGCAGGGAGCCCTTTCCACATCCATCCCTATACATTACCACACCTCTATTATGCTTCACTGCCCTCCACTTTATGTCGTGTTGCCTCGGCTCATTACTAATACTTCAGACTAATATGCCGCATGTTTCGTAGTCTCACAGCCTCATGATGCCACTTAAATGTCATCCAGCCTCTTAGTCATATAGGCTTAGTAGGATGCCATCTGAACGCGTCATCACTTACTTAGTCATACATGCTTACTATCTTGTAGTCATATATGCTTAGTACGATGCCATAGAGACACATCATCCCTTTACTTAGTCATATGTACTTACTGTACAGTAGCCACAGGGCCTATAAAAGCCCCCAAAGTGAGACTCAAGCCTTAAGCTTAGTCTCTTGTATAATACAGGACTTCAAGTTCATCCTTGTGAACTTAAGCTTAAGAACCATCCGAACTATCCTCTTGCACCTTAGAATGTACCCTAAGGCCTGCTAAATGACTTAGAGCCACATTTGCTCTTCACTTGAAACTCCAAAACTCAGACAGAAAGACGCCATCTTTCCCACCCAGAACCCAAACCTGAAGGCTGCTAGTAAAGGAACTCTAGCCGTCTATACGAAGGCCACTAGTAAAGGAACTCTAGTCATCTATAAGAACAAGTTGCATACTACGACCTCTGTAATACTGCCGCATACTACGACACACCAGTAGCAACCAGGAGCCACTCCTACAAGACACCAGAACCCCTTCCATTCATGACCTTAGCATAAACACCAATGAACTAAGTGCAATACAAGATGTCATTGCACCTCCAGACATCACTTCCTAAGAGTGATAATAAGAACAGCTGGCACCGCTACACGCCATTCAGAACCCACAACTGTACAAGTTCTAAGGACAGAAGTCCGAAACTCAAACCATATCAGAAACCAGACTTGGACAAGGCATCCAAACTCTGACCCCGAACCAAACTGAACCCGAACCCTCACACTAAGACATGTGACATCCTAGCATGACAGTTGCCCACTGCTGTGTGAACATAGTTTTACAGATGTAGATGGCCTCATTTTCACCTAATCTGCCACTCACACAAACTGCTCTGACTTGTAGTATGCATACAGTGACTTGTGGATCATCTTTTTCAAATTCCAGACTGATATCACTTTGCCTGTCCAGTGTTTTGGCTACCCAGTCAATCTTAGGGTTGAAGGCTTGGAGGAACATATATCCTAGAAGTGCTTGGTCATCCCCTACATTGATAATGAAGAAACATTGCATCTTGGTCTGTCCATTTAGGGTGATTTTTGCATTGGCATAATGGTGGATTGTGCCATGTTTATTTTCAGTTCCATCAACATTGATGATTCAACATGTGTGTGTAAGCACATGAGTTTTGATCCCCAACTTTTTAGTGATTGAAGGATGTAGGCAGTTGTTGGTCACACCACTATTGATGAGTCTTTTCCTAGCCCTTTTTGTTCCATGTAATAGGTCAACAGTGATCAATTGCAGAGTCCTAATATCCATGGGTTGAGTGCTTGGCTTGGCTATGGCTGTTAAGCTTTGGCAAATCAAAAATCCTGGTCAATATCCTTGTCTCTCTTCCCTCCTTTGTCTTTCATCAAATCCTCAAACTGTCATGCTAGGACGTCACATGTCTTAGTGTGAGGGTTCAGGTTCAGTTCAGTTTGGGGTCAGAGTTTGGATGCCTTGTCCAAGTCTGGTTTCTGATATGGTTCGAGTTTTGGAGTTCTGTCCTTAGAACTTGTACGGTTGTGGGTTCTGAATGGCGTGTAGTGGCGCCAGCTGTTCTTATTATCACTCTTAGGAAGTGATGTCTGGAGGTGCAATGACATCTTGTATTGCACTTAGTTCATTGGTGTTCATGCTAAGGTCATGAATGGAAGGGGTTCTGGTGTCTTGTAGGAGCGGCTCCTGGTTGCTACTGGTGTGTCATAGTATGCGGCACATATTACAGAGGTCGTAGTATGCAACTTGTTTGTATAGACAACTAGAGTTCCTTTACTAGTGGCCTTCATATAGATGGCTAGAGTTCCTTTACTAGCAGCCTTTGGGTTCGGGTTCTGGGTGGGAAAGACGACATCTTTCTGTCTGAGTTGTTCGGAGTTTCAAGTGAAGAGCAAATGCGGCTCTAAGTCGATTTAGCAGGCCTTAGGGTACATTCTAAGGTGCAAGAGGATGGTTCTGATGGTTCTTTAAGCTTAAGTTCACAAGGGATGAACTAGAAGTCCTGTAATATACAAGAGACTAAGCTTAAGGCTTGAGTCTTGCTTTGGGGGGCTTTTATAGGCCCTGTGGCTACTGTACAGTAAGTACATATGACTAAGTAAAGGGATGATGCATCTCTAAGGCATTGTACTAAGCATATATGACTACAGGATAGTAAGCATGTATGACTAAGTAAGTGATGACACATTCAGATGGCATCCTACTAAGCCTATATGACTAAGAGACTGGATGACGTGTTCAAGCAGCATCATGAGGCTGTGAGACTACAAAACATGGCGGCATATTAGTCTGAATGTATTAGTAATGAGCCAAGGCAACACAACATAAAGTGGAGGGCAGTGAAGCATAATAGAGGTATGGTAATATATAGGGATGGGTGTGGAAGGGGCTCCCTGCCAGTCCATGGGAAAGCGAATACTATATATAGTAAAAAATGATGTAAGCATAAATAGTCCAGCAGTCCATAACACAAACAGTTTCTTGGACATGGTCACTTTGAGGTGACAGATTTGGGCAAGCAAAGCAGGGATGGCTTTCTTGTCATCTTCCTCATCCTTGACCTCTTTAACATGAGTCTTGTGCACCTGAGAAGGACAGAGAGTCATTGGGGTATATGGTGGGTTTTGGCCCTGGGACTGTTGATTTTTGAGTGGATAGGCTCAAGACATATGGCCTTGTTTTTGGTATCAGAAGCAGCAACCCTCTTTTTGGAGCTGATCATACTCTTTGTCTGTAAGTGGCTGAAGTTGAGCTATGTTAACCTGCATAGCATCATTGTTGTCTGGCTTCTTTCTGGGCTGCTGCTGGGAGTTATGAGGGCTTCTGGACTGAGGATTTTTGTATAATGCTTTAAGATGGGCATCTCTGGCTGGAAGTGTCACTGCCAAGATTATTAGCAGAGACAAATAGATGCAAATGAAAAGAGAGCCAAGTCACACTATGACTTAGAATGCAGATAAAGATGAAAAGATGAGAGAGTTCCTACCAATTGCAGTGCATTACAATGGCCACTCTGGCTTCTGAGAGAAAAGCACTTGTATGTGATTGACAAGAGACTCAACTTGCTGGTACATGGGGCAAAGGAGTTGACTACTTATAGTAGATGGTGGCCTAGGGCCAAAAAGGGACAAGTGCTACATATGGCAACAATGACAAATGGAACAGAGGGACAGTCCAATAACAGCACAAAGGGGATGTCAAGAAAGGATGCAAAGGGAACACCAAAACAAGCTGACCCATACTGTTACAGAGCAGCTTGCAAAGGGGCAAGAGAACTGCTGATGGCATCTGAAGGAAGCATTTGACCCCCAGGACTGGTAAACCAGTCTAGGCCTGGGGTTGGTAAGATATTGGTCAGACTTTTGGACTTTCCCAGTAGCTGGTATCCTAGGGTAGTCAGCATGACTTGTAGGGCCTTAGTCAGCCTTAGTAAGCATCTCAGTCAGCAGAAGTCAGGATCAGTCAGCTGGAGTCAGGCCTAGTCAGCTGGAGTTTCTAGGATTCAGAAGTAGTCAGAACTTGTACAGTAGTATTTGTATGCATGTGCATACAGAGATGAGACTCTAAGTTGAGTCTCCTGTCCAATAGGAGTGGTGGCTAGTATTCTGTCACCTATAGGAGCAGCCATGGCTTGTTTTGCTCTTCTAGGTCTTCTGTGCATCATCTTCTGTATACTGCACATGGCTTCTACACCTGGAGCCCATTGAAGCTCCAGCACTATCAATAGGTCACTTGAAAGCAAAGCTAGTTACTTCCCACCCACAGTTATTGGCACATTGGCTGAGTCATTGCCACCTGTCTTTAGTACTTGTAGTACTGATGAAGTCTAAGTGTCACTGCTCTTGCTGGTGACACATAGAAACTAGGGTTGCATATGATAATAGTATAAAGGGAATTGCATACACATTTGCCTGGTTGCAGAACTTACATAGGCATGAACAGTTGAATGTCCACCCAAGGCTGGTTACATCATCCCTTCACTACATAGGATGTCCTTGTCCTACCTTCTTCCAGCCTGATCATCATGTGAGCTATGGTGGGAATTGGTTGACCCTCACATGTCAAATCTTCTCTGCCACCCTTGAGGCAATGGGTCAGTCGTCACATGCCTCCTTGGCAGCCATGGTAGCTGCAAGATTTGCCTCAGCCTGTCATGCTGGACTGAGTGTGGCAGTTCTGTGGATGTTTCTGTCTGGCAGCTCCCTTGGCTGCTCATTCTCTTTAGCTGGTGGTTAGGTCGTCTGGCCTGTCTCTGTCCCTCTGCTGTATGCGTAGGATGATATCTGTGTCAGTGACCATCATCTTGGTCATCTTCTGTGGAGTTCTAATGCCTTGTTAGAATGGCTGTTGGTAGTGGTGGTGCTGGCTGCTGTTGTCCTCTATCTCCTAAAGGAGGAAGGGGATCTAGATATGAAGGAGTCAATTTGGATACTTAGGACATGTATCCAAAGGAAGGGATGTCTGGAGTGCTGATACGCCTTGTATTGCACTAGTTCATTGGTGCACCACTAAGCTCATGAATGGAAGGAGCTGCTCCTTCTTGCTGGGTTGCTAGTGCAGAGGGGGTGGTTCTATAGAGCACTGAGAGGTCTATTACTCAGTGACCTTTGTCTGTCTGAAGCAAAGAAAGGCAACACCTTTCTGAGCACTTAATATATGTGTCAGAGTTTGAAGAGTTCCCAATTGGGACTTGGTTTACTATATATGGTAGATTAAGTGAAGCATGTCACTAAGTTGCTTAGCAGACCCTAGGGTACATTCTAGGGCGCAAGTGGGAGGGAAAGGGGCAGTGAAGCTTTGGATCACTCAGAGGGTTGCTCTGAGAATGTCTAGGATTCACAAGAGACCAAGCTTAGGGCTTTGGTCCCATTCTATGAGCATATTTATGTATAAGTATTTAGGTGGAGTTTCTGGCAACAATTGATGTGTTTCAGTGGCAGTAAGGCCATGAAAACTGTTGGCAAATTAGTGTAAGTATTTTAGTAAGGAGCCAAGGCAACACAACAGCAGAAGGGATTGGCAGGAGTGTAATAGAGGTAGTGTAAAGTAAAGTGGGGGAAGTGGTGATGACTCCAGCTGGACTGTGGGAAATATGTACATATAAGGCAAGAAGGTTAGTAAGCATAAGCATCCCAATAGTCCACCATGATACAGCCAGTCTAACCTTCACCTGAAGGGTCCCAGCCTCCTTGTTGAGGACTCAGTATTGGAGGATCTTGGCCAGGATACTCCAGTCATCCAGGGCAATGATGGCCTTATAAAGGAGTGGAAGTTGGTGGAGTCTCCCCAGAGCCTAGCCTGAAACCAGAAGGGGAGAGGTTTAAGGGGGCATTCATCAAGGTCAGGTTGGGCAAAGAGGTCAATGATGCAAGCATCATGCTCACCTGTGGCCATCCTGGTGAGGCCCACCACTCTCCTATTGTCTAACTGTTTGATAAAGCAGGCAGGCTGCTTACTGTTGTCTGGGGTAGGAATGAAGAAGTTGGGAAGCCTCCCATTGTTCTCCTCAAAGCTGGTGGGGCATTCAAGAGGCTCACCAGTGATGGCATCAAGTTATGCCTTGAGCTCAAGGTGCTTCTTGTTGGCCTGGTTGAGTTAGACTTTGAGCTGTCTCTCCCCCTAGTGATAGCCTCTCTCTCTCTCCTGGATCATAGCAAGGAGCCCCTTGACAAGGGCACAGAGTTGGTTGGGCATGAGGGACTCATTTCCCTCAATGATAGCCCTAACTGTGTTTGGAGAGAGGGGTCTGTCCTAGTAGGCATTGGTCTTGAGGTCATGCATAGGGGTGGGGATGGCAATCTTGTGAGAGGGGATTGGGCCCATCACTGCAGGTCCTGCAAGGTTAGTCTCCTCCTCTGTCTTGAGGTGACCTGGGAGCTGCTGTTTGGTCAGAGGGAGGACTGGGAGTGGTGCTGGGGAGGACATATTTTAGAGTGGGCTATGGTGATGGAGCAGAAGGAAGTAGTGTTGGATTTTGTTAGAGCTGGGGGCTTCTGCTTCCCTTTTATGCTTTCTAAGGGCTGGTGTTTATGATATTGTTTCAGGAGATCTGGGGCATGCACCTGGTCAGCTGGTTCTCAGGTGTTATTGCTTTCCAGATACCCCTGCCACTATGAGATATTGGAGCTTTCTAGACTGAGCGTGATGTTGGTGGCTCCTTATCTGTTCTACTTTATATTGCTCTTCACCTGCTAAGGTAGAAGTCATCCAGATCCCACATGGTTTATGTAAGCAAAATGTGACACTTTCCTTTTGCCTCTCTTCTGTGACACATCAATTAGGACCATTTTTAGTCCCTAGAAATGGTAGATATGATCTATAGCTTCAATTTGTAGGAAACATTTTTCAAAAATATCAAGCCATTTTTTAAGAAGAGGCAAAAATACTAATTTTACTTGAGAATTCATTTTCTGGTGTCTGGGCACAAAATGGCACAGTTTTGTATTTCCAATGTCTGACATTTGGACCTGTCACATGACTTTATCTGGAAATGGCATTGTCAACTTAAGGACATCTAGAGCACTCAGATAGTCCTATCATTGCTCAGAAATCACTAGAATGCCTTGCAAGAAGCATACTGTGAAGTACAGAATCAAAAATCTCAAAGGGACAAGGAATGCAAAGGTGCAGAGCTCTCACAGTAAGTTCCACCAACCACATGAGTTCTAATCCTCACTGACAGCATCCACCTTTCTTGAAAATAAAGATAAATTGATTATTCCCACCAACAGACCCCTTGAGCATGCTGTTGGGGAATGTGGGGGCAGTCAAGAGGATGAAGAGATGGTTATTGACAAGTCAAGTTATGGTCTTGAGATAGTTGAGCAATTGGCACTTGATGATTTCAATGCTATCTTGCAGAAAGCCCAGAGACTTGCAGGGGAAGCAGGGGAGAACCCAAAGAAATGCCCAAGAAAATATACAGGCAAATCTGAGAGAAAGTTGAAGCGGTGCAGAAGCGACCTTGCAAAGCAGGGTTACCTCTCTGTATTCGAACACATGGCACATGTAGAGAACACATCCAACAAAAGTGTACACATGAAACAGCTCATTACCAATGCTGTTGTCATGGCCTGATGACAGCTGGTAAGGTGCGCAGTATCCACAGTAAATTGTACAGTAATCTGCAGTAATGTCACTGGCATGAGCAGTGACACTTAGACATCATCAGTACCTTGTGTACTGATAGAGATTGCTGAAGACTCAGCCGGTATGCCCACTATTGCAGGTGGGAAATAACTGTCGCTGCTACCAAGCGACTCATTGATTGTACTAGAACTGGAGTGGATGTTTGGAGTACCAGTGATGCGTGGTACACAGAGAATAAAGCACAGAAAACTAAGGAGAGAAAAACAAGCCACAGCTTCCCCTGGAGACAATAGAACAGTGGTCACTACTCCTATTGGACAAGGAGACTCGACTTAGAGTCTTGTCTCTGCATGCACACATGTACAAATACTACTGTACATCCTGTGACTACTTCCTGAATTCTAGTAACTCCAGTTAATTGGCCCTGACTCTGGCTGACTAATCATGACTTCTGCTGACTGAGATGCTTACTGATGCTGACTGAGGCACTACAAATCATGCTGACTATCCTAGGATGCTAGCTACTAGGAAAGTCCAAAAGTCCGACCAGTATCTTGCCAACCCCAGGTCTAGACTGGTCTACCAGTCCTGGGGGTCAAACACAGTCCTCACATGTCATCAGCAGTTCTCTTGCCCTCATGCAAGCCACTCTGTGACAAGTAAGGTAGAAGGAAAGGTGATGCATCCATTAAGGGACTGTGCCACAGCAAGTACATAGTGAGAAATGGGGTGCATATCAAGTAGAAAAGAGGGTACCAAGAGAAAGACAAGAAATTGTATAGGTGAGTACTTGTATGAGTATTGCAAGTCCTTATCAGCCATCATCAGGCCATGACATTCACTCCCTGCTCAACGTTCTTTAAGCCCTGTGCAGGATGGGGCAGGCTTTCTTGGTATGGCCCCTTCCCTTGCAGTGGTAACAGATGAGTGGGACAGGGCAGAAGAATGTGTTGTGAGTGCCCCAACCATGGTTGCAACAGTACATCCTTTTGTTGGGGCAAGGTGGGGCAGGGTGAGATAGGCAGCGAGGCTGACAGGTTTGGATTCCCTTACTAAGTATGTCTTTCACAGCATTCTCAGCTTTGGGTTTGTACTCTTCAGGGTCCATCCATCAGATTTCTTGGACAAGTCTCTGGAATGCATCAGCACTTTGTAGATCTTATAAGCATTCCCTGCTGTTTCCTTCTTGTTCCTTTAATTTCTCTTCCAAGAGTTTGATCTTCTCTCTGGTGATGTCAGCTTCTTTCTCCTGTCCCTGGTATGCTTCAAGACCTGCCAGAAGGGATAGGTCTCCAAGGTTGATCATTGCCTGGTTTACCCAGGTGGAAAATGGTTCCTCTTCATTGATGAGGCAGGCTTGGTTAACAGTCAGAATGGGGACATGGTAGGGGGCAGGCCTAGGACAGAGAAGATGGGTGTGGGAGGGGTGGCCTCTGCCAAGAGAGCCACTGATCAATGGGGCTTTCCTATCTCTGAGATTATAAAAGATGTAATTGGCCTGTTTAAGGCCTTTGCCATAGGGGATGAAGAATTCTTTATCCTCACAATGTTGTCATCCTTCTCCCAGAAGGCTTTTGTCACTGTTGTAGGTGGGGGGCTCAGAGATGAGGGAAGGAAGGGAATTGGTGGATGTGATGGGGGTAGGGCAGATTTGTTTGGTGGTGGAGAGGGCAGCTATGGAGCCAAGGGTGGTGGCACCATCATCATCCTCCATGTTAGTGACATGGAGGTCCCAAGTCACTATGATATCAGAAGTGGCAGAAGGGGATGGTGGGAGCTTCTTCTTTGTTTTGAACATGCAGAGGATAGCTTTGGGTGACTGGTAGTGTTTGTTGTCCAAGGCAACTTCAGCAGCATCCTCAGCTGCCTCTTTCTTGCTGTTAGCCATCATAGGGTGGCTTTTGATGGCAAGTTGGGGGAGGGCATCACCCAGAGAAGACAAGGAAGCAGCCAAGGTATTATACTCAGAGGAAGAGGTGAAGAGGAGGGAGGGGCAGGAGTTGTTGATGATGTTGTTGTTGGAGGTGGAAGAGGTAGAAGACATTGTTGTTGGTGTTGTGGGTGTTGTAGTAGCTGGTAGTGCTGCTGTTGTCTTGTTGTCTTAGGGAAGGGTATTTATACCTTTGAGGAGAGGTATTCCCAAAGGAGATTCAGAGTGTGTAGGTTATTCTTGCTGACCCATGAGTTTTCCAAAGTAGGGTATCCTTTCCATTTGACAAGGTATTGGTGCTGACAGTTGCACCCATGTAGTCTGTTGGCTATAATTTCTTCAACTTTGTATTCTTCTTCTCCTTCTATTGTATCTGGGTGTCACAGAGTGGCTTGCAGGGGGGCAAGAGAACTGCTGATGACATGTGAGGACCGCATTTCACCCCCAGGGCTGGTAGACCAGTCTAGGCCTGGGGTTGGTAAGATACTGGTGGACTTTTGGACTTTTGGACTTTCCTAGTAGCTAGTATCCTGGGATAGTCAGCATGATTTGTAGTGCCTCAGTCAGCATCAGTAAGCGTCTCAGTCAGCAGAAGTCATGGTTAGTCAGCTGGAGTCAGGGCTGATTAACTGGAGTTACTAGGATTCAGGAAGTAGTCACAGGATGTACAGTAGTATTTGTATGCGTGTGCATGCAGAGATGAGACTCTAAGTCAAGTCTCCTTGTCCAATAGGAGTAGTGACTATCATTCTATTGTCTCTAGGAGAAGCCGTGGCTTGTTTCACTCTCCTGAGTTTCCTGTGCTTCATTCTCTGTGTACCACACATTGCTGGCACCCTGAACGTCTGCCCAAGTTCTAGTACAATCAATGAGTCACTTAGTAGTGGTGACAGTCACTTCCCACCTGCAGTAGTGGGCATATCGGCTGAGTCTTCAGCAATCTCCCTCAGTACCCAGGGTACTGACGATGTCTAAGTGTCACTGCTTGTGCCAGTGACACTTAGGAGGTTTGTGTAGCACCCTTAACAGTCCTTCTAGGGACCAAGGTTGGGAAGCTAGGTGCTATCTCAGTCATCTAAGTAGGCTAAGGGTTAGTCTTTAGGGTATGTGTAGAGGCTTTCTTAATTGCCTCTAGTCTGCTTATAAAGGGCCTTATAGCAGCCTGGATGGCTTTCACAAGGATGTTTATATTTGTGTCAGGTGGGCATGGGTGTGCTGTGTTTGCTTCTGTGGAAGGTATGCTTATACTAAGTACTAGCTTGAGGCCTAGGTTGCAAGCTATAGCTTGGAGTTTTATGACATTAACCTCACAGGCCTGCCATAGGAGGAGGTCTGGGAGCATATCACTGCATGCAAACCAGGGTATTTTGACTAAAAATACCCATGAAATACTCTATAACAAGTTAAAGAATTATATGGAAGTTATCTGTCTAAAATACTTTGAAAAAAGAGTTAAAGTGTTTTTATGATTGGAAAAATACTCTGAAAAAAAAGTCTAAGTTTTTTCTAAACAAAAAAGTTAGTTTGCCCTTTCCCCTCACCCTTGCCTTTTGGATAGCATGCTCCTTGTCTTATCATGGTTCCTCATTTATGCCACTGGTGGATGTTTCATCCCACAAGCTGATCATTGGCTGGCTGTGTGTGTTTACTGTGTCCATGTTCAGAAAAAAACTTAGACTTTCTTTCCTGAGTATTTTTTTAGTCATAAAAATACTTTCACTCTTTTTTCAAAGTATTTTGGATGGATAACCTCCACATATATCTTTAACTTTTTATAGAGTATCTCATAGGTATTTTCAGTCAAAATACCCTAGTTTGCGTGCAGTGTATAGAGATTAGCTTAGGTATACCCCTGGGTATCCAGAGGCATACCCATACCCTCACTTTATGTTATGGTGGATAGTTGGGACACTTTTGCTTACTAATCTTTTGTCCATATATGTATGTATTTCTCACAGTCTGACCAGAGTCATCATCACTTCCCCCACCCTACTTTACACACCCTCTATTATGCTCTTGCTGTCCCAGACTGCTGTTGTGCTGCCTCAGGTACTTAATAAACTACTCACACTAATCTGCTGATGGTTTTCATGGCCCTACTGCCACTGAAACACATCAATCGCTGCCAAAAACTCCACTTAAATACCTGTGTATAAATATGCTCTTAGAACTGGACCAAAGCCTTAAGCTTGGTCTCTTGTGAATCTTAGACATTCTCAGAGCAATCCTCCAAGTGATCAGAAGCTTCAAAGCCCTCTTCCCCTTGTTGAGATGGAACGTCTGCACGGCTATGCCTGGACCGGACAGTCTCACGCTCAGGGGTTCGGTAGAACCGGCCCGGACATTACAAGGGGCACTTAATGCTCCAGGACAATTACAGACTTAGTGAGCACATGTCGGCACACGGACTGCATGGACACCTACGTACGTACGATACCCTAGAACAATGTGATTACGCCCTTATGGCCGATCTAAGAACTCTCTTTTGTTATCTGACTCGATTATTGTATGATCGAACTGTTTCAGATTGACACTTTACCTACTGTCTTTACGATCAGTTAGTTACAATCACATACGGACCTTTTAGTATGGTTCTACGCTTACGCGTACCCCTTCTGAGGGCTCAGGGTATGTGCAGACTCCTCGGACTCGTCCATATGTAGAATATTGTAATTATGCGATATAGTGGACGCCTGTACTCACCCCTTAAGGGTTTATGGACATATGTAGACCATAGGGACTATAAATACACCCTTGGGAGTGAGCAAGATGTCTCATCTCCTACAGAGTTCTTTCTCTGTGTGAACCACCCCCTTCAGCTGCACTTCATCACCCCTTTCCACTTGCACCCTAGAATGTACCCTAGGGTCTGCTAAGTGACTTAGTGATGTGTTTCACTTAATCTACTATATATAGTAAACCAAGTCCTGATTGGGAACTCTTTGAACTCCAACACATACATTAAGTGCTCAGAAATGTGTTGCCTTTCTTTGCTTTGGACGAACAAAGGTCACTGAGTAACAGACCTCTCAGTGCTCTATAGAACTGCCCCTCTGCACTAGCAACCCAGAACCAAGAAGCAGCTCCTTTCATTCACAACCTTAGTGGCATACCAATAAACTAAGTGCAATACAAGGTGTATCAGCACTCCAGACATCCCTTCCTTGGATATGCATCTTAAGTATCCAAATTGACTCCTCCACATCTAGATCCCCTTCCTCCTTCAGGAAACCAAGGACAAATATAGCCAGCACTGCCACTACTAACAGCCATTCTAACAAGGCATTAGAACTCCACAGAAGATGACCAAGATGGCTGTCACTGACACAGATATCATCCTACACCTATAGCAGAGGGATAGACCAGACAAACCAACTTCCAGACAGAGAGAATGAGCAGCAAAGCAAGCTGCCAGACAGAAACAGCAACAGACCAGCCATGCTCAGTCCAGCATGACACTTTAGGTATGGGTTTGGACATAGGTATAGGACAAGCTAACCTGTACCCACATCCACATCCACATCCACATCCACTCTGATACCCACATCTACACAGGTTATACCTATTATAATGCACTAGTCTGCTCTGTCTAAGAGCATACTGATGTACTAACAAAACTCAGCTAGGGTCTGTTTCTATCATCTTTCATCCCTGGCTTCCAGTCTCATCTCCTCATCCTAGTCTCTGTATCTACCACAACCTCTCTTATTTTGGCTTCCATTTGGCATGTGAGCTTCTGTCTTGCTCCATCCACATTGTAGCACCTATAAAAAAGGGCCTTCACTAGATCCCTTTTACCACTTGTCACTCCCTCAGCCTCAACTATATCCTCACCAGCTTATCACATGTGCATCCTGGTTAAAAGTCTGTTGATTGGAGTTAACATAAACTGATGCATCATTATCCATTGATGTATGTTGGATTTTGGCCATTTCATTGAAGGACATCAGCAGTGGAGCACTTCCTATTGACAATAATAAATGCATATTGATTGATATTGATTTACATTGATATGAAGATCATTTCTACATATGACATCTGTTTAATGACTATGATCATCATCTTCCAATGCCAATTGATCTCAATTGATTAAGACTAACTGCCAATGATGCTCACTGATTTTCCAGTATGCTGCTGTATGATCCCAATTACCATACCTGTCACAGAGCGGCTTGCAAGGGGGCAAGAGAACCGCTGATGACATCTAAGAGATGTGTTTAACCCCCAGGGCTGGTAGACCAGTCTAGACCTGGGGTTGGTAAGATACTGGTCAGACTTTCAGACTTTCCTAGTAGCTATTATCATAGGATAGTCAGCATGATTTGTAGTGCCTCAGTCAGCATCAGTAAGCATCTCAGTCAGCAGGGAGTAATGCTCAGTCAGCCAGAGTTAGGCCCAGTTAACTGGAGTTCCCTGGATTCACAGAATAGTTGGTAGTACCTTGTCATGTAACAGTAGTATTTGTACGTGTGCATGTGCAGAGATGAGACTCTAAGTCAAGTCTCCTTGTCAAATAGGAGTAGTGACTTGTGTTCTATCGCTACTAGGAGCAGCCGTGGCTTGTTTAGCTCTCCTGAGCGCATTGTGTCTCTTCTTTTGTGTACCACACCTTGCCTACATGCCAAACATCCATGCTAGCTCAAGCACTATCAACAAGTCGCTCCAGAGTCGCAACAGCTATTTCTCACCTGCAGTAGTGAACGTGCCAGCTGAGTCTTTGGATAGAGACACTGGTGCATGGAGCACTGACAACATCTAAGTGTCACTGCTCTCATCAGTGACATTAGACTCAACTTCTTTATCACCATGGCCCCAGAACAGAAGCAATATGTCCAACTTCCCATCAAGTGGGAACAAGCATTGCAAAACACTGCAGTCTATTGGGAAGATCAGATCCTTCCTTTCCATGCATACACCATTCGAGTAGGAGACACAAATCAGGGTGGTCTATCTGCACGGTAGATGGTGGTACACCCTTGGTTGGAATGCAGGAGAGTCCCCATTTCTTGATTGCAGAGTATAAAGAATTGACTGATACAATGGACAACATGAAGGAGAAGCCCCAAACACATACGAAGAGATCCCTATCATCACTGACTGGGACGCAGACTCCAAAAGTGAAGAAGAAGATGACCCTCTCAACCAGCAAATCCAAAACTCCCCTATTAACTTGTCAGCAACCATCATTGCTGCTCCAGAAGCAACAACCACAAGCAACCCTATCATCACCACCAAAATAACAACTGCAGCAACAGCTGTAACCATGACTCAAGCAGGAGGCAGGGCAGGACCACCCTCAGGAGGTGGAAGCAGAGGACCCAGTGGAGGAGGTCCTCCAGGCAGTGGCCCATCAGGAGGAGGTGGAGGTGGGAATGCGCCAGGGGGAGGACAACCACAACAACCCATACAAGTAGATGACAAACCAATGGGAGCATTACCAGCAATCTTTGAAGGAGACTGCACTAAAGCTGAGAGCTTCCTTTGAGAACTCCAGGCATACTTTCTCATTAACCACAATGTCCCCTCACTAGCATCCTTCATCAAATGAGTAGCCATTGCCCTCACTTGCATCAAAGGAGTAGAGGTCAACCAATGGATGGAACAACAATTGGACTGGCTTGGTACCCTCCAACCAGCAGACAATGTGCATGCCATCTGGAACACATTCATCCACAACTTTGAAACCCACTTCCTCGATTTGCAGAAAGGGCAGAAAGCTCACATTAAATTGCAGGAGTTAAAAATGAGATGGCCAGAGATAGATGAGTACATCTCCACATTCAAAAGCATAGTGCACAAGGCTGGTTACAACCCAATGGACCAGAATACAATGCAGCTATTCCTGCAAGGATTACCATGCAGCATTGGTCAAAAGGTGTTAGAAGACACAAATGTTAACACCTATGACCAAATGAAAGCCAAGGCCATCAATGTTACAGCATCGCAGCGAATCATCAATGCTCTATATACATGCCCAAATAACAACACCAAATGCCCTCCTTTCCAAAATAACTGGCAGTATCACACCCAGTGACTGCAGAACCCTCAACCACCATGACAATGGTTCGGACAAACCCCCTACAACTCCACCACTGCACCCAGGGCATGGAACAATCAACCAGTACCCATGGATGTAGATCGAGCACAAGCACCCAGATGAAACTGGTGAGAATGGGGAGGAGGACAATCTAGGGGAAACATTGTAAGAATGGATGACAATAGAACCCAATGGGGAGCACAAGGTGCATGCTTCACTTGCGGACAACAAGGACACTTTGCTCACGCCTGCCCCACCAAACAGCACTGATTCAACACACGCACCACCCAGCTCATAGACTGGTCCCCAGAAGACAATGGAAGCAAGCCCAGTACTTCAAAAGTGGATCATCTCCACCAGCAGCTCAAAATGCTCTCCCAGGAAGACCAAGAAGAATTGATGAATTGTATAGGAGCAAAAGAAGGAAATTTTCAGAGGCCTAATCTGTATGGCCTGGATTAGGAGGACTGGATCAGATAGGATGTACCTTTTGATATGAAAATCCATGCAGTTACATTTATTCATCCATCTATCCAAGAAGAGGGCTGAAACAATTGCACTCCTAGACTCAGGAGCAACCGAGAACTTCATCAATATGCAGTATGTGAAGGAAATGTGCTTCCCCATTAAATGATTAGAATGACCCAGACCAGTCTATAATGTGGATGGGATGAGAAACAAGAATGGAGATATAGAAAACTATATGGACTTAGAGATGCAAACGGGGAGTCAATGGACCTGGCTGCGATTCTTCCTTACTGATCTAGGAGACCAAAAGGTCATCTTGGGATACCCATGGTTTGCTGCTACACAACCAAAGATTTACTGGGCAAGAGGGTGGCTCAAAAGTGATCAATTACCCCTCATCCTTTGAACCAAACTGGCAACCCAAGTGCAAATAGGATGGTGTAGAACTATGCCACGGGGTTGTGGGACACCCACATGATGAATCAATAACATTCAAGAACCCCTTCATATGGCCAGGGTTGTCATCCCCGAGGTCAAAGGAAAAGGACCGATGCTAGCATCAAAGCTAGCAGAAGAAGCAGGGTCACAGAAGGGAAGTGGCAAGATCCCAACCAAATACCAAAGACATGCTCACATCTTCAGTGAAGAAGCCACCTAACGATTCCCCAAACCACACATCTGGGACCACACGATCAAGTTAAAACCAGAAGCACCATCATTGATACCAGGCAAAGTGTACCAACTTACCCAAGATGAACAAAAGGCGCTGTTAGAATTTGTCAAGGAACAACAGAAGAAAGGCTACATACACCCCTCAAAGAGCCCTTACGCAGCACCCTTCTTCTTTATCAAGAAAAAGGATGGAAAGCTGCAACCAGTACAAGACTATCGTCATCTAAACAAGTGGACTATTCATAACCACTACCCCCTCCCGCTTATTCCAGAATTAATAGCAAAAGTACAAGGAGCAAAGCTCTTCACCAAATTTGATGTTTGGTGGGGATACAACAATGTCCGTATCAAAGAAGGAGATGAATGGAAAGCTGTGTTCATCACCAACCAAGGACTATTTGAACTGACTGTAATGTTCTTCAGACTAACAAACTCCCCAGTGACCTTCCTAACCATGATGAACACTATCTTTGCCGAAGAAATGGCACAAGGATGGCTCATTGTGTACATAGATGACCTCCTTATTGCCACAAAGGACAACCCCAAATTCCACAGAGCATGCGTCCATAAAATCCTAGACAAACTAAAGCAACATGACCTTTACCTCAAACTGGAGAAATGCATCTTTGAACAATGAAAGGTAGAATTCTTAGGCATAGTACTAGAAGGTGGTATGGTCCAAATGGACCCTGCAAAAGTACAAGGCATCACTGACTGGCCCCAGCCACAAACAGTCAAAGACATCCAAGCATTCTTGGGCTTCACTGGCTTCTATCGATACTTCATACCCAGCTATTCCATTATAGCACACCCCCTCATCCAACTAACATGAAAAGACACCCCTTTTGCTTGGAGTCATGACTGCAAAGATGCCTTTGAATGCCTAAAGACTCTGATGTGTAGCAAGCCCATTCTCCAACAACCTGACTACTCCAAAGCCTTCTTTCTTGCCACAGATGCTTTGGCATATAGCATGGGCACCATACTCTCACAGGAGGGAGAAATTAACCCACACACCAATAAACCAATGCTATGTCCCATCACATATTACTCTAACACCTTCACCCCAACAGAACACAACTATGACATCTACAAAAGAGAGATCTTGGGAGTCCTGAAAGCCCTCAAACGCTTCCGCCCCCACATAGCAGCTACGGAAATCCCAGTCACCATTCTTACTGACCATGCTAACCTAACATACTGGAAGGCCCCTCAAAAAGTCAATCAACATGTGGCCAGATGGTTCATGGAACTCTAAGACTACAATCTTGTCATTAAGCACATGCCTGGAATGATCCACACTGCTCCCAACATGCTGTCTAGACCACCAGGAGTGGATCGAGGTACCGAAGACAACACAGACTTAACCCTCTCTACCACATCCCAGGGGACCCACAGATGCGCCCTTTTAATGTCATTGCCCTAGATCTCATCACTCAATTGCCCAAAGCCGATGGAAAAGATGCCATCCTCACCATTGTTGACCAAGGGTGCTCTAGAGCAGACCTGTTTGTCCCGTGCACAACAATGATCATGGGTGAAGGGGTAGCACAGCTATACCTCCAGCATCTCTTCCCATGGTTCAGAGTGCCATCCAACGTAATCTCGGATCGAGACCCATGCTTCACATCTAACTTCACCAAGGCCCTCACCACCAAACTGAAAATAGAGCGAAATGTCAGCATGGCCTTCCACCCACAAACTGACAGGCTAATGGAATGGATGAACCAATGGGTAGAACAATACCTTTGACTCTATACCTCCACCAGACAAGACGAGTGGGCAGAACTGCTCCCCATTGCAACATTTGTGCACAACCGATGGCCTAATGCCACCACTAAGTTGAGTCCCACAAGATCATACTTGGGTACCATCCTAGTGCAGCTGAAGAACCTGTACCACTCACCAGTAATGAAGCGATGGAAGATAGGCATAGATGCACCAAAGAACACAGAGAAGCAGCAGTACAAGCCCTCAATGAAGTCACCAAAGCAATTCCCCCTGCACAATATCAAGAGGGAGAACAAGTGTGGCTAGAAGCGAAGCACCTATTGCTGCCCTACACATCTGCCAAACTCGCACCTAAACAGCATGGGCCATTCAAGGTGTTGAAGGAAGTCTCGCCAGTAGCTTACAGATTACAGCTACCAGCAGCCTGGACCATTCATGACGTGTTCCACAGCTCATTACTCACCCATTAGAAAGAAACAGAGGAACACAGCATCAATTACCAATGCCCCCCACCAGAGATGATTGATAATGCTGAGGAATATGAAGTGGATCAAATTATCAATCACAGGTACCATGGGAAGTGTCGTCAGCTTCAATTCCTCATCTACTGGAAGGGTTACTCAGCCTCCAATGACACCTGGGAACCCACTGACCAAGTGCATGCCCCCACATTACTAAAAAGGTACCACCAACAGCACTCTCTGAACAAAAGAGATGGGTACAAAGAAAACAAGCATACCACATGGGTCAGATCAACCATCTCTCATTCTTTCACCCTTTTGCAACACAGAACAGCATGTCCTCACCCCTCTCTGTCCCCTCTTGCATTGCTGCAAGTCCCAGCAGATGTGAAGAACCCCTGCCAGTCCCACCACCAGTGCAAGCACCCACTGGCAAGCAACCTGAATTGCTTGTCATCCCTATGGAGGTGGTGGCCTCATTGACCAAATTCAGTGAGTTCCAGCTCTCTCCCAGAACCATCCATGCTGCTCTTGAAGGAAATAGTCCCTCCAAAGACCAACTCCTCTATATTGCCAAAGTGTTGGCAAACATGGTGCAAAAGAACAAAGAGGTCACTAAAGACAACAAGAACCAGCTTGCCATACTCAAAGGACAATTAGACACTCTGGCAGAGCATGAGGCAAATGTGGCTCGTCTGGAAGCCACCTACAAACACTGGAGAGACAATCAACTTGCAGCTGACAATGAGGATCTGGGGGTACCCAAAGGGTATGAAGAGAATGAAGGGCAAGTGCCCAATCTCGTCATTCCTGTCACTGATGGCGCTTACACCCTCCACATGCTCACTGCCTATGTCAAACTCGAGGGGCAGCACTGTCATGGCACTTCTGGCAAAGGGGAGGCTGTCTATTGCCACAAACTGTTCACCCCCAACCACGCTACTATCAATGAAGACAGAGAGTATCCCCGCTGGTTGTTGAAGCCCTTACTGACCCCCACTCCTTTGACACCATGCTACAACAAGCCCAAGACCTGGGAGGATGTTGGGGCATCGCAGCTGAGTTCCAATGGTACCATGAAACTGTTACTGATCTCACAGGAGTGCACATCAAGGTCAGGGAGCTCCAGGCCAGGATCGATGCCCTATGCTATCAAGAAGAGCAAAGTTGATGGTGCCTCCTTGCATCTTATGCCTACAAGAGTTATGCCCTGTTTAGGGCCCTCCAAGATGACCTATTTCCCAAAAGAGACCAGCGTAAGAAGTTCACCTCCATCCCTAACAGCTCACACCATGGTATGGCTAAGTTCTAGACTGAGGGTGATGTCACAGAGTGGCTTGCAAGGGGGCAAGAGAACCACTGATGACATCTAAGAGATGCATTTAACCCCCAGGGCTGGTAGACCAGTCTAGACCTGGGGTTGGTAAGATACTGGTCAGACTTTCAGACTTTCCTAGTAGCTAGTATCATAGGATAGTCAGCGTGATTTGTAGTGCCTCAGTCAGCATCAGTAAGCATCTCAGTCAGCAGGGAGTAACGCTCAGTCAGCCAGAGTTAGGCCCAGTTAACTGGAGTTCCCCAGATTCACAGAATAGTTGGTAGTACCTTATCATGTAACAGTAGTATTTGTACATGTGCATGTGCAGAGATGAGACTCTAAGTTGAGTCTCCTTGTCAAATAGGAGTAGTGACTTGTGTTCTATCGCTACTAGGAGCAGCCGTGGCTTGTTTAGCTCTCCTGAGCGCATTGTGTCTCTTCTTTTGTGTACCACACCTTGCCTACATACCAAACATCCATGCTAGCTCAAGCACTATCAATGAGTCACTTCAGAGTTGCGACAGCTATTTCTCACCTGCAGTAGTGAACATGTCAGCTGAGTCTTTGGATAGAGATGGTGGTGCACAGAGCACTGACAACGTCTAAGTGTCACTGCTCTTGTTGGTGATAATACCCTACCAGGCCTACCTGGCCTGTTATAGACTGCTGGATTCACTTTGCTTACATCAGTTTTGACCATATATAGTACCAACTTTCTCATGGACTGGCAGGAAGCTGCCTCCACACCCATCCTCATACATTACTACACCTCTTTTATGTTTCACTGCCCTCCATTTTATGTTGTATTGCCTCAGCTCATTACTAATAATTTCAGACTAATATGCCACCATGTTTTGTAGTCTCACAGCCTTATTATGCCACTTGAATGTGTCATACAGCCTCTTAGTCATACAGGCTTAGTAGGATGCCATGTAAATACATTATCACTTACTTTGTCATATGAATTTACTATCATTTAGTCACATATGCTTAGTACAATGCCTTAGAGATGCATCAGCCACCTACTTAGTCATATGTACTTACTAGATAGTAGCCACAGGGCCCCAGAAGTGAGACCAAAGTCTTAAGCTTAGTCTTGGATGCTTGTTAAGAGACCACCACCATCATGTCTAGTTTTCCCACACCCCAACAAATCCTGCCCACTGCCTAACAGGTCACTGGCACCCTCAGATCAGTAATTTTGGCTAGTCAGCAGCTTATAGAGCCCAATCCTAGTCCTATTAATGACCTGAAGCCTATTTACCTACAATGCTATGCAAACCCAATCTCCATCATCATCCTAGGCCTGCCTACTCACCATCAGCCAACACACTCCCTGCTAGACATACAGCTCAGTAGCCACTTGGATGACATCATGAGTACCCTGACAGCCCTGTCACAGACAGTGGAAGGCCTCAAAATAGGCCTGGGGGCAAATCCCTATCTCCTGTCACTGCCCCTCCTGCCAGCAAATCAGCTGATCCCAAGCTGACTCAGATGATTCCCACATATAGCACTAAAGCTGCAGCCCCAGCCAGGCCCAGTCTGGTCCTGGACTTTGGTGCTTACAACTTCCCTGAAATCAGAGTTCTCAAGGCCCACCTCAGCTCCTGCATCAATGCTGGTCTAGATGCTGACACCCACACCATGGCAAGGGTGTCTGCTGTCAAGTGGACAGCCAAAGGCCATCCACAGTATAGCGTCATTAGGTATCAAGGCCCAAGGTCTTGCCTACCAGCCTAGGCAGCATAGTGTGACAGGTATGAGGCAGTCTCACCAACTGGTAGTCTCCCTTGTGTGTACTTGCATGTGTTGCTCACCTTGTGCAAGCATTTGCAGTGAGCTGACCCCACCCCAAAAGTTGCAGGCCACAAAGGAGGCTGCATGGTCACCTGAAAAAACAAACAAGATTGTAAAGCAAGAGGAAGAAGGGCAGGTGAATGAGCCTGAATCATCATATGAATGGCACCTGCATGGGCATCACACACACCTGAGTCCCCATTTGAAGATGCACTGTAAGGCAAAAGGAACTAAACTAAGTCCTCAATTCTTCATTGACCCCTCATCCTAATTCTTCATTGATCTTTGATCCTAGTCTTCACCACTCCTCACTAGTCTGTAAACTTCATCCAAGTCAGAAATCTCTGACACTGACACCATCCAGAACATGTCAGATGATAAAGGCATCACTCTGGCCTGAATGATTACTGGCCATGGACTGCCCAGGTTATACCTGGATAAATGAGTGGAGAGTGGGATCTCTAAATGCAATGCAGAAAGGGGAGATAGGGGAGGAGGTGGGATAAAAGCTTCTGCTTGTAGTGGCTGCACATGAGTTGAGACCAAAGACAAAACAAGTGTAATATTACCACTCACCTCAGAAGTAGGTGCCCTCTCAGTCCTCTTTTTCTTGAAAAGTGCAGATATCTTCAAGTAAAAACAATGGAGAACTCACAGATACATAGTGTCACTCACTAATGCACACCGCTTCACTTGACTGGGTTTGCAAACTACATGTGCAACATCAGTGCAAGTTCACAGCCACCATAAAACATCTCCATAGACATCCCATTGCTTTCATAAAGGCTCCCAGATAGGACTAACAACTGCATGTGGAGGGTGCAATCACAAGCAGCATCCTTCTCATTATGACCAATTATAGAGGCATGCATCTCACTGGCCCACTGGGTCTTTTTACAAGAACAATGGAATGATACTTGCAGATTGGCCTGCCACCACTCTTGCCCTGACACCTCAAACTGCATCATCTCCCATTGGACAGTGTGGCCAGGAAGAGACACAAGTAAAGAAGGTGGTGTGACCCAGATGTCAGCACAGACCAGGGTGTCCCTCTGCTTAGGCACCAGCTATGCTCTGCATCATGCCAAGGGCTTCTGGCATAGGCTACAGCCTCAGTGCTGTGCATATGTGCCTACAGAGGGCAAAGACAGAGGGGGTGCCACAAAGGAGTAGGTTAAGAGGCCAAAAATAAGAGGTCTGTGGATGATTATTTAAATGGGGGAAAGAGTGAAAGGGTGACATACTGTACTCCTTGAGTTTAAAGTTGTGCAGAATGCTGAGAATGCGACAACAGCAGAAGAGACCACTTGAGACTTGCAGTCTTTAGGTGAAAAGGTAGAGAGCAAGGTGCAACAGCTGTTCCACTCAAGGCAGCAAGATAGTTTGTCAATGCTGCTCAAAGGGAGGACATGCGGAAGGAAAGGAGATGGGCAGAGGGTGCAGCTTGAGACTTGTGGTCATCAGGCAAAAAGGCAGAGAGTAAGGTGCAACAGTCATTCCAGTTGAGGCAGCAAGATAAAGCATTGATGCTGCTTTGAGGGAGGACATGCCAAAGGAAAGAGACAGACAGAGGGGAGAACTTGAGCATGCATGAGGAGAAAGAAAAAGAAATGGCCAGGGATGGGCTCTATGCCATATTCAACATGTGCATGGAGATTGGAGTTGGCAGTCAAAGAGTACATGTAAAAAAGAAATGGGGACATTCATCAATATCCTGCATGTCATCATGCATTCATTGATGCTTAAGCACTTAGTCTTTCCATCACCTTCCTCCCTCAGGTTAAAAATTTACATCCTTGCAGCTGCCATCTTAACTACAACTTCATGTGCCATACTATCATACTATCACATATTCTCAAATGCAATACAATATATGTGTGCCTGCTTCATATTGCTTTGCATGATATAAAAAAATTAGAACAAAGGCAGAGATGATGTGCGTGGAGGGTGTGCAGAACAGCCAGAGATAGGATAACAGAGATTGTTAGATTGTCTGACACTCAGATCGACAAGGACAACTGACAGAGTCTGACACTCAGATGTTCAGACAACTGACAGTCCGAGTGTCAGATGCTCAGACAGTCAGCAGTCAGACAGTTAACTTCAGTTGGACAGTTTATTTTGAATTCCACAACTTAATTGTCCATGTGACATGACACCCAGTTGGGCCTGCCCTAACAATTGACTACATGTATATAATTAAGTCACATGTATACCTTCTGTATCATGTGATCTATGAGGTAATCTTATTGGTCAGAGTATTTTCTGTGTGAATACCTGGGGAGAAATAGTTTGACTCTTTCTTCCTATAGAAAATACTTGGCCAGGAAAACTTAGACATTTTTGTCAGAGTATTTTTTTTGTTCAAAAAAAACTTAGACTCTTTGTCAGGGTATTTTTTTATTTAGAAAAAACTTAGACTTTTTTTTCAGAGTATTTTTTCACACAAAAAACTACTTGGACTTTTTTTCCTGAGTATCTTTTTAATCATAAAAACACTTTAACTTTTTTTTCAAAGTATTTCAGATGGATAACTTCCAAATAATTCTTTAACTTTTTATAGAGTATTCCATGGGTATTTTCAGTCAAAATACCCTGGTTTGCATGCAGTGTTCTGAGCTGAGGTGTGCATTGCACTACATACAAATCAAAGTATTTTTGTTAGGGAAATGTTAAAGTGTTTGCTGGGCACATGACCTATAAAAAATCTGATTGGTTGTCACAGGTCACATGATTGGAGAAACTTTAACATTTCATCACTTACCAGAGAAATACTTTGAGAAATACTTTGATTTGCATGCAGTGTTGGTGAGCCTTAGTTGACAGTGTGCAGCACAGGTGTGGGGTGAGGGTAAGGACAGGCAGCAGTGGTGCTAGCACTGGGCCATGAAAGGATTGGCCTTTGCAATTCCTTCACAGCAAATTGTGGTGGCCCAGTTCAAGTTGTAAGTGCCATATTTGGAAACCAGGACCATAGCTGCTGTGACTAGTGCTCTCACAGCTTGGCTCAGCTTGGCTTGGCTCAGCTCAGAGTGGCTCAGCCAAAATAGGATGAGCTGAGCCAAGCTGAGCCACTATGAGCCGCTTGAGCCACAGCTCAGAGCTTCATTTGGATTTTTTGGATGCCACTTCTATTTAAAGCAATCGTATCCTTTTTTGGTGGTATCTACAGTTTGAGAATGGCTCAAGCGCTTAAGAATGGCTCAAGTGCTCAAGACATTGATGCAATGTTGATGCTCAACAACGGCCTCAATGACAGCCTTAAGCTTCCACTCAAGTCTCACCCTCCCTCTGGCCCCTGCCTTTTGCATGCCATCCTGCTGAACAGCATCAGCGCTTAGGCTCAACGCTTAGGGTGGTGTGCTCCAGCTCGGTCACCATTCTCACAGGGGTCAGTTGGCCCTGCACTTGGCCTCGACCATGTGGGGTTCCTGTGCCCCAACCAGGCCAGCCCTGATCCTAGATGCAGATAGTAATGGTAATGTGCTCATGCCATCTGGGTAAACTCACTCTGGTTCTTTAGCTTGGTGATCAGCAACCACACCAGCACCAACATCAGCACCAGCACTGCTGCTACTGCGCACACCTCCACCAGCACCAGCAGCTGCACCAGCACCAGCACCAGTGGCCGCACCAGCACAAGCATCGCCACTGCTGCATGCACATCCACCAGCACCAGCAGCACGGTGGCAGCGCCACCCCACCAGCACCAGCAGCCGCACCAGCACCAGCAGTGGCACCACCCAACCAACACCAGGGGCCACACAAGCACAAGCACAAGCACAAGCACTGTCACTGCTGCATGCACATCCACCAGCACCAGCAGCACCGGTGGCAGAGCCACCCCACTAGCACCAGCGGCCACATGAGCATGAGCACGAGCACCACCGCTGCTGTGTGCATGTCCACCAGCACCAGCAGCACCAGCAGTGGCTCCACCCCACCAGCACCAGCAGCAGCACTGCCACCTGTATCCCACCTTCACACAAGTGTCACACACCCTTGAGCATATGCATGTGCATCTAGGTATGTCAGAATTTCAATTTGATATCTTGGTTGCAGGCTGTGTCTATGCTTAAGGATGGTGGTTAAGGTTGGCTCAAGCATCAAACAGCCCAGGCGCTCAAGCTCTCAAAACTCTTAAGATCTGAACAATTTTCAAGTTGCTTGCTCCCCTTCCTTCCACACACTGTCCCACCAAACTTTGTGCCAAGGTACTAGGGTGCCCCTGCACTTGGCCTCAATGTCTGTTGCTTGGTGCCTTGGGCTTTCCTGGCTGGCTGACTGTGGATGGTCTTGGTCTCATGCACATAACTTTGGTCTCATTCTGTGCACCTCGTGGACAGTACCTCAGTTTTGTGCATGGCACCCTGGTCTCATCTCATGTGTCTTGGCTTGGCATTGTGCATCTCAGCTCAGTCTTGTATGTCTTGGCTGTGCTCCCTCTTGCCCCTTCCTTCCACACACCATCCTGCCAAACTTTGCGTCAAGGTACTGGGGTGCACCTGGGCCCTGTGCTTGGCCTCAATGTCCATCGCTTGGTGCCTGGGCTTTCCTGGCCAGCTGATGTCCCACCTTTACTGGGCTTGTGGATGGACTTGGTCTCATGCACATAACTTTGGTCTCACTCTGTGCACCTCACAGATGGCACCTCGGTTTCATGCATGGCACCTTGGTCTCATCTCATGTATCTTGGCTCAGCATTGTGCATCTCAGCTTGGCTCAGCGTTGCATTTCTCATCTTGGCTCAGCATTGTATATCTTAGCTTGGCGGTCTGTGTCTCAGTCTCATGCAGCTTGGTCTCACACATCTTGGCTCAGTCTCACACATCTCAGTCTCGCTTGGCTCAGCTTGGTCTCATGTGGCTCGGTCTCATGTAGCTCAGTCTCACACATCTTGGCTCAGTCTCACTCAGCTCGGCTCAGTCTCACACATCTCGGCTTGGTCTTGCTTGTCTTGTCTCAGTCTCACTTGTCTTATCTCAGTCTTGTGCGGCTTTGCTCGGTCTTGCATGGCTTTGCTCGGTCTTGTGTGGCTTGGCTTGGTCTTGCTGGTCTTGCTTGGTCTCTCTTGGCTTGGCTCAGTCTTGTGAGTCTTGGCTCAGTCTTATGCATCTTGCCTCCTTTTACCAGACAATAACATCACATAGTATTCTGAGTACATTACAGCTGCAAATCACAAAGGAATATGGATATCTCCTTAACAGACTGTCCCTTCTCTCTTTGCTTCAGCTCTGCAAGCTCCACATCCTTATCCAAGCCTTCTGTGAAACTCAGTGATCTACCCTGCTTTGCTGCAAACTTGAGAAGTTGAAGGGCTTCCACAAGTTGAGGACTAAGAGAATTTCTCTGAGCTGTTATTGTCTCCTTGCTGGATGAAAATACCCTTTCACATGGGACTGCAGAAGCTTGTATGGGAAGTATGTCCATTGCAAGCTTAAATAGGGTTGGGAATTGATTTTTATTGTTCTGGTAATCATCTAAGTGGTGTTTACCAAAACTTAAAATCCAACTTACCTGCCAGAAAGTAATGCAATCTATGTTGCCTCTAGTGGGAACAGCAAGATAGCTGTCCACCTCAGCAGGCAAGTCTTGAGCCTCAGACTCAACTTGTGATGGATGCCTAAGCCTAAGCATCTTAAGTGCTTTTTGTGTATGATCAGGACTCCTGTTAGTTTGAGGTTGAGATGAATGTCTTGAAGCTGATGCTACATGATAGGGATCAGCCTAAAAAGCATTATTAGAGGAGATAAACATTGCTAAGAACAGTAAATCATACAGCTGTAAGCAAAGTCAACCTTGCTAGATCTACAGAGGTTCTGGTATGCTCTCTAAACCACTGTGATTTTCTTTTAGGGTTCAACACTAAATTTAAAATTAATAAGAGAAGCATTTATAATAGTAAGATAACTCACAGACAGATACTATATAAGCTGGAATTTCTTCAACTTCTTGCTGATACTCTTCTAGCTTAAGTATGCCAACTTGAATGATACCATAGATATAACTATCTTCATAATTTTCACTTTGGTATTTTTCAAGACTTTTAAGCAGCCCTTGAAATGCAGGAAGAGTTTCACAGATGGTGGGAGTTTTTTCAGCAGATAATAACTGCTGATAGGCATGTGGCAGCTAGATAAAATGTTAGTAGATTTTTTAAACAAGAATTTGAAACTTAAATACCTCAAGTATTTTCTTTAATTTAGACAACTTATCCCAATCAGCTGCTGTAAGCTGAATGGCTGTGCCTTGTATTTGCAAATATTGATCAATAGCCTAAAGTTTGAATGATTTAGTATATTTATTTAAAAAATTTAACTAACTTACATTTTGAAGTTTCAAAGCTCTCTCAATCATTAGAAAGGTTGATGACCATCTTGTATCAACATCACGAATTAATTGAAGCTTTGGCAATTCCAACATAGCTAAAATATTGGCAAAATTTTCCCGCCTAAAAGCTGATGCATGAATCTATAATTTTTAAGCAAACATTCACTTATTTGCTTGAAAGCTTACATTGTGGATAATACCTCGCAGTTTTTTGATAAGGTCTTCTTCAACATCATTGCTTATTCTTCTATCATAGCTTTACAAGCTAGATTAACAATATGGGGAAAGCAACTATAAAGAAAAAGTTAGACCAATATTTCTAAAAATATTACACATACCGCATGTGCTGTGTAGAAGCAGAAAAGGAAATCTCTGGGGGAAGCAACCTTTCTAGACTGGATGCAAAGGTGTCATTATTTGAGGCATTATCCATGGTGATCCATCCAATCTATTAAATTATATAGCTTGAGTTTTATTTATAATTTTTAAAAATGAACTTACCTTTTTAACTAAATTGAGGCAATTTATAATAAAGAGAAATACCTCTGCCAGGTGCTCTCCAGTGTGAGAACCAGGAATATGCATAAAGCCAATAAGGTCTGTGTGAAGGGTAATTGTTTGCCCTTCCTGCTCTAGCCAGTGAGCAGTAACAGCCATGTAAGGCTTTTTATCAAAATCTGTCCATAAGTCCATGGTAAAAGATATTTTTCCCATAGACTTATTCTAGAAAAAATTAACAAATTGTAGGTGATAGGTTAGATAGGCTTACTAGCATATTGGCTGATAAGTTCTCAGCCTGTTCCTGTTGAAGCTCTAGAATACCCTTTCTTATTGTGGTGTGATGAGGGATATCTTTTTCTTGAAGACCCTCTCTAAGCAAAAGAAGGAGCTTTCTAAGCTCCTTAGATTCCACAATACTGATGGGCTATAAAACTATGATAAGTAAAATTTAAAGCAAAAAAAAAAAAAAAACCTGATTAGTAGCAACAATAAACTCTATAAGAGCCTTGATAAAGTGCTCTTGAGTAAACTGTTGCCTTTGCTGAGTCTGAGATCCAGGCTTGACACCTTGAAAGGCTGCAATAGCTTCTAATGCTTCCTTTGCCTTAATTGAAATCTTTAGCCTAGCACACTCTACAAGCCACTCTTCCATATGGTGGATGTACAGATGCTTTCTAAGAACACCTGTGGATGTTGATTTACCATATTTCTGAACCTTATTTGTCCCATCATTTTCATAAAGAGACCTGACATTTTTTTAGCAATTAAAAAGAAGAAATAAAATAAAATACTCACAAACAAAATTTACATATTTTTCTGTCCCCAGCAACCTCATAAAATGATAAGGTATCAGCAGCTACCTAGGCCCTTTTACTACCTGCAGGGCCAGATGCCCTACTTTCTGCCCTAAGCTGCCTATGACTGGGAGAAAGAGGCAGTGGCTCCATTGGAGCATTATGCACCCTAGGCCTTTCTTCCTCAGACCCAGGAGACACATTGAGGTTGAAGTTTTCATCATCCAGAGGAGCAGGTGGATGTGAAGGTGATGTCTAAATAAATTATAATTTTATAATCTTATAATAAATAAATAAAATGACAGACAGACCTGAGCTGAGAATAAACTACCACTGGGGCCACCTGGGCTTGTGAATGGATCATGAGGATCCATTTGATGGTCCTGGAGAGGCCTAGTTATGTTACTACCCTCACCCAAGGTAGTAACATGTGGGTGGAATGTAACATGCTGACCCCGACCTCTTGGTGTTGAGGGAGGTGCTGCAGCATTAGCTGAAAAAGATGATAATAATAATAAATTTTAGAAAATTAATAGAGGTAAAATAACGCACCATCAATCTGAAATGTCATCTGAAGTGCTCCACCCAGAAGATGTTCCTGAGTCTCTTCCTGTGCAGCCTCAGCACTTCTGGATCTCTAGCTTGACCTCCTCCTCCTTGGAGATGGAGTTACAGGGTTAGTTTGCCTTTTTCTCCCAGCCATTAGATTGCTAAAAGGACCAGAGATGTTGTGCAGGATAAGATGTGAGAGTTGGGGCTGAAGTGGGGTTGCAGAGGGTGCAATGGCGTGGCTGGCCATATGCCTTTGCCCACACTCCCCTTGACCCACACAGGTACCATGATCATGCCCAGCCACCATTGCATGACTCACTCAAACTAGGTGATCAAGGTCCTCAGTGAGTTTGAAGACCTCACAGCAAGTGTGTCAGGTCAGGCAACATCCCTATCATCCCCCTGTATTAGCAGGTGTTGTAGCGATTGGGCAGTGTGGTCATCTTGTGCATAGTCACACAATAATGTACAGATCTCACTTGCCACATCCACCAGCACTGCCACCTCCACCAGCACAACACCAGGGCCAGCAGCAGTGCCGTTGCCGGTCCCACCAGTATCAGGGGCACAGCAGCAACCCAGCAGCATTGCCACCACAGCCTCTACCAGCGCCAACAACAGCAGCGGCAGCAGCACCGCCACTGCCTCAACCAGCACCAGCACCAGCACCAGCACCAGTACCAGCACCAGTGCCACCGCCACCACCCCACCAGCACCAGCACCAGCACCAACACCAGCACCAGTACCAGCAGCAGCACCGTTGCTGCTCCCACCAGCACCAGCAACAGCAGCACCACCACCACTGCCACCCATGTGCTGCATCACTTAGTATCCCCTTTCATTTATGATATAATGATCTGATATGTGTGCATCTCATCTTTTCTATGTTTGGAAACAGGGTCTACACCACACCCCCACCAGCACTAGGGCCAGGAACAGCAGGAACAGCAGCATTGCCGCTGCCACCGCCTCTACCAGCACCAGCACTAGCACAGCACCAGCACCAGGGCCAGGGCCAGTGTAACCAGCCTGGGGTGATGGTTCAACACCATTGCACCCCTGTAAGTTGTGAAACTGGCCAATTAGAGTGTCTGACCCTGTTTCATGTTTTGTGCCCCATTTCATGTACAACAGCTCGTGATTCTTGAGTGACCTTTGCTACTGGTCATTATTGTCTTCTCCTGTGTTTCAGGAATAAATAAGTAGTAGCACTGCCCCTCAGGCCCTAGGCCTGCCCTCAAGTACTATGTACTATATATAGGGGACTCATTACGCCTGGTAGAGGCAAGTTGAGTCTCTTGTCTCAATACTAGCAGTGTTCTGCTTCATCATGGGTGGCTACTGAGTCAGAGCTCAGCAAGCGGTAACCCAGGTATCGACATCAACAAACACGTCGACTTCATCTCTATAAGTCTTCTAGGTCACTTCGAGATCTAGCTTATCGACCTAGTGTGTCTATTGTTGCTGTCAAACCCTTGGCGGTGACATTAGACTCAACTTATTTTTCAATATGGCTAGCAGTTCTGAAGGAACACTGCAAACTGCGACCCTCGATTGGGTAGATGCCACCAAAGGCAGAAGGAACCACAGAGTTCGGTACATCTCCAAAGAACACCCAGCTAATCCCACAGACCAGGATATACAAATTATTGTTACCACAAGAGGCAAAGCACCAACCAACCCAAAGTTGGTGTGCATCCACGACGACAAGTGGAGAGAAGTCCATTGGACTGAAGGATGGTATACCTTGGGAGCGGCAGTCCCACAGCTACACAGATACGACATTGAAGGATCAGAAGCTGACGAGCTTCTCGACGAAGAACTAGAAGAACCTGAGGTTGTCTCAGATACAGAGTCAGACAAGGCGGTCAAAGAAATCGACAACGCCTTCAACAAAATCAAGATTACCCCGGTGGAAGAAAAGGCACCAGTATTCCCCATCAGAACCCTCACTCCACTCTAAGGACTGCCAACCGACACCTTACCAGCAAGAGCTAGAATCCCTAACCTTTCACAAGCCATGTTGACACAAACCACCACAGCCACGGCCGTTGCTGCCCAACCGTCCACAACCACCCAAAGTGCACCACAACATATTCAAAATGTCCTTAGACAAGTCCTCAAAAGGTCAGGACCACCAGGAGGGTCCAGAGGAGGACCAGGAGGACCAGGAGGACCAGGAGGGCCAGACCCAAACGTGCCACAGATACCCGTGGCAGCAGCTGCCAATGTAAAAACCATGGGTGCACTCCCACAAGTCTTCACAGGAGATAGGTCCAAAGCTGATGATTTCATCGAAGAAGTAAAAGGATACCTGCACCTGAATGCAGACGTAGCAGGATACAACTCCCCCTTCAAGAAGATTGCTTTCACCCTCACCCTCATCAAGGGAGAAAACACGGCCCAATGGGTCAGAGATATGGGCGAATGGATCGATAGACTACAAATGCCCCAAGACAATATCCCAGCACTATGGGACCAATTCCTCCTAGAATTTAGCCAACAATTCCAGGACACTCAGGCGGCCCAGTGGGCCAGAAATGAAATCAGGGACTGCTGGATGAAGGGGTCCGACTACGACGAGTACATCACCAGGTTTGAAAGCCTGGCAAGGAAGGCAGGATACACATTGGGAAATGAGGAGACCTACAACATCTTCTTACAAGGAATCCTGGCGTTGCTCCTGCATGACACCCTAAAGCCACCAATCCCTCTCAACTACCATAACCTCAAAGAAAAGGTCAAAACCATTGCACAAGGGAAGACCATCATAGATGGCATTTTAAAGAAACCATGGCAGGGCAATCACCCTTACAATGGCTTAACAACCCACCCCGACCACCGCCATTTCAACAGAGAAATTGGCAACCATGATACAATCAGGGAAGCCACCCCCAGTACAACTTGACAAATGTGCCACCATCCATGAATAACACCCCAGTTCCCATGGACCTGTCCAGAGGTCGCACCCCCAATAACTGGAGAGGGTGAGGAAACTGGAGACAAAGAACAGGACCGCCCGCTAGGGGAAACATATCAGCACCAGGATATGAAGCGATGCGATGCTTTAATTGTGGAAGGGAAGGACACTTTGCCTGTGCATGTCCCGAACGATGCCAGCAGCCCAGAAATCCCTACAGGCAAAACCCTAGACAAGCCAACCTCATCGACTTCCAGGAGGAAGAAGACCAGGACTACCAAATGGCAGAGCCATCGGAGGGAACCTTGGTGGCCACCATGCAAGCACAATTAGAGGGGATGTCCCTCGACGACCAGATCAAACTGGCTAAAAGAGATGGGAGTCGCACAGGATTTTCCCTCTGCCTAATCAGATCGGCCCTGCTTAGGCGAATTCATAGCAATAACGTGTACATATCAGCAAGGAAATCCATGACAGTCCGTTTTTATGCACAATCAATTGCAAAAAGAGCCGAAGGAGTGGCCCTCATAGACTCTGGGGCCACCAAAAATTTCATGAGTCTCAACTATGCCAGATGGTTATGACTCCCCATCAAACAACTCATGACCCCAAGACCATTGTTCAATGTCAATGGGACAGAGAATAAGAGTGGGACCCTCAAATATTACACCAACCTACAATTCAGAACAGGGACACAGACCACGAATCAGAGATTCTTTCTCTCTGACCTAGGAGATCATAAGGCCATCTTCGGGTATCCATGGTTCACCTCTGTCCAGCCAAGAATCGACTGGAAGAAAGGATGGATCGACTTTACCCATCTCCCCATTGTCCTCTCAGCCCCAAATGCTGCCAAAGCAGTCTACATACCTCAAACAAAGAATGTACCATGACCGATCAGGAAAAGAACCGACACATACCTTCTGGGAAGGGTAACGATAGGAAGCGCCATGGATAACCCGGAGCAGGACAACCTCGTTTCAGCCAAGTACAGACAACACAGAAAGGTGTTCAGCGAAGAGGACTCACAGCGGATGCCCAGCTCAACCATATGGGACCACGCCATTGAGCTATTGCCTGGGGCACCTGACACCATGCCAGGACGACTGCTACCCCTCACACAAGAGGAGAAAGCTGAAATGCACAAATTCATCCAAGAGCACTTAAAGAGGGGAACCATTCGCGTCTCAAAGTCGCCATATGCAGCCAACTTCTTCTTTGTAAGAAAGAAGGATGGAAAGCTAAGGCCAGTACAGGACTACCGGCCTGTCAACAAGTGGACAAAAAGGAACAGAAATGTCTTGCCCCTCATCCCACAAGTTGTAGACCGACTCAGCAGGTGCACCAAGTTCACAGTGGTGGATGTATGATGGGGCTACAACAACATCAGAATCAAAGAGGGAGACGAGTGGAAGGCCGCTTTCCTTACCCATGAGGGATTGTTCGAACCCACAGTCATGTTCTTCGGTCTCACTAACTCCCCAGCAACCTTTCAAATGATGATGAACACCATCTTCCAATAAGAAGTAGGAGAGGGCTGGCTCTCTGTCTACATGGATGACATCGCTATTCACACAGCCAAACGACCACACAAAATGGAAGAACAGCACACTGCCAGACATCGGGAGTATGTCCATCGCATGTTGGACAAGTTAGAGAAGAACGACCTCTACCTCAAACCAGAAAAATGCCAATTCGAGAAGGAAGAGATCGAATACCTAGGAGTCATTGTGGGAAAGGGCCATCTCAGGATGAGCCCCAAAAAGCTGCAGGGAATCACAGATTGGTCCCCACCAAAGAACCCAACCAACGTCAGGAGCTTCTTGGGATTCACAGGCTACTACCACTACTTCATGCCAAACTACTCAAAAATCACACGACCCCTACTCAAGCTAACAAAGAAAACCACGCCTTGGCATTGGGGAGAGGCACAAACAAGAGCGTTTGAGGAGCTAAAAACAAGGATGTGTGGCAGCCCGGTACTGATCCAACCAGATGTCGAAAAGCAGTTCACACTTCATGTCGATGCATCAGCATACAGCGTAGGCGCCGTACTCTCACAGGAGGGACGGCACAACCTCACACCAACCTTGGCCCAATGGCATAAACCAATCCTACACCCAGTGGCATACTACTCAGCAACATTCACACCCACAGAACGAAACTATGACATTTACGAACGAGAACTGTCAGCCGTCATGAAAGCCCTAGCCCACTGGAGACACTACCTAGGATGGACCAAAACGCCATTCATAATCCGAACCAACCACGCCAATCTCCAGTACTGGAAGTCACCAAGAAATCTGAACTGACGAACTGCGCAATGGCACGCTGACCTCCAAGAATATGACTACATACTGGAATACATCCCAGGAAAAACCAACACCGCAGCTGACACGCTGTCCAGACTGTCAAACACAGACCATGGCGAGGACAACAACAAGAACGTCACAATCATTCTGCCCCACAGAATTTAAGCAGCACAGACAATTCAGGGGAAAACCATCATACCAAACCTCAAAGAGCTCAGACAAGCCATCGTTAGAAATGCCCATGACACACCCACATCCGGTCACCCAGGGAGAGATGAAACCCTGAGAAAAGTACGAGAACAGTACTGGTGGCCGAAGATGAAAGAATGGATTGTGAGCTACGTCAAAGGGTGTGTGACATGCCAACAAGCAAAGATACTAACGCACCGCCCCCACGTCCCCCTCTACCAAATCCCCACAAAACTGGGTACACTACCATTCCAGACCATATCCATGGACTTAATTACCGGACTACCACCAAGGCGAGGATTAGATGCAATCCTCACCATTGTAGATCATGGATGCTCCCATGCCACCTTGTTCCTCCCCTGCTCTACCAACATTATGGGGCCAGGGATTGCCCAACTCTATCTAGAACACCTCTATCCATGGTACGGGCTACCAAGGAAAATCATTAGCAACAGAGACCCACGATTCACATCAAGCTTCGGAAAGGTGCTCACAAAAAGACTAGGGATACAACAAAACCTGTCCACAGCAGCCCACCCCCAAACTGATGGCCTATCTGAGCATAAAAACCAATGGATAGAGCAATATCTACGACTAGTGACAAGTGGACAGCCGGATGACTGGACAGAATGGGTCACAGTCGCAACCGCAGTGCACAACAACTGAAAGAATAGCACTACAGGGCTATTGCCCAATCAAATTCTGATCGGCTATGAACCGACGCTGGGGCCTGGAGATCTGGGGGTCCAGACCAACAATGAGGCAGTAAAACAGTGAACACAAGAATGGAGGAGGCACAGGAACAAGCGATCAAGGCAATTAATAGAAAGGCAGCTGAAACACCAACGGGTCAATACAGGACCAGAGACCAAGTGTGGCTAGAAGGAACCCACTTGACGCTCCCACATCAAGGGTCCAAATTAAACCTGAAATGGTATGGCCCCTTCAAAATCCTTAAAGAAGTATCCCCAGTCGCCTTCTTGCTGCAGCTCCCCGCCTCATGGCTGATCCACCTGGTGTTTCACACCTCCCTTCTTACCCATACAGGGAGACGGACACCCACGGGCCCAATTACACCCGACCCCCTCCTGACCTGATCGATAATGAAGAACAATACGAGGTGGAGCAGATTCAAAACCATTGCCATCAAGGGTGATCAAAGATGCTCCAATACCTCATAAAGTGGTGGGGCTACCCCGAAAGCGACAACACTTGGGAACCAGCTGACCAAGTGCATGCCCTGGATCTCCTTCAGGAGTATCACAAACGCTGGCCCTTGAACAACATAAAAGGGAAGCAGAAACCCCTGGCAAAGCTATCAGCTCAAACCTCCTCTCCTCACTACAACACCATTGCCTCTTCATGTCTTCGCCTGCTCCAATCCCAGTCCCGGCCCCTGCTGCACATCTCACGGCCAAGGAGGCTGTCCGATCTCCCCCCACAGTGGCCAGCGCCAGCCAGGCTGCTACCACCCCTGCCTCCAACACAATCTGCCTCCCCGGCGCGTTCCCCAACCTCAAAACCAACGCCTTCTGGGAGGGCCCTCTTTCCCCAGGCACTGTCCGATCCATCCTGGACGGATATGAGAACCTCAACCTGACCCAGCTTCGTCAGCTGGCCACGGGTCTCGCCTCCACCCTCCAACAACGAGAGGCGCTGTTTCAGGATGAGGCACGATGCCTCAAGCACCAATTCAAAGAAGTCAACTGGGATAACCGCAAGCTCAAAGCACGGATCCAGCAAATCAATGGGGAGCCCCTCTTATGCCCCGAAGGGTACGTCGAGAATGATGGAAGACTCCCTGAGTTCACCATCACAACCCCAGACAGCAAAAAACCCGCCATCTTCATCAAGCAGCTGGACAATGGGCGAGTGGCCGGCCTGGCAGCCAATGCAACAGGCGACCATGACGCCCAGATCATCGAGCTCTATGCTTGCCCCAAATTTGACAACTTCCCCCTTTCCCCGCTCCCACCTTGGTTCCGCACCTGCCTCTGGGGGACTGAGGTCGATTACCACCCACTCCGCGAGGCCATCATTGACATGGATGATTGGCCCCTCCTCGCCGAAATCACACGATACCGAGTGCTGGACCGAGAGGTCGACACTCTGTGTGCTGAGCTACGCTTGGCCCAGGCGAATCTGGCAGTGTCTGAAGCTGCAAAACAAGCATGCGAGGACCAGCTCATCACAGCAAGGGCTGGGAAGAAAGTCCCACAAGTGGGAGTTGAGCGATATCAGCCTCAACTGGTGAGGTGGTCGGGATGGAGGAAGACAGGATGAGGGCATCCTATCTAGCAAGGGAGTGATGTAACTGGCCTGGGGTGATGGTTCAACACCATCGTGCCCCTGTAAGTTGTGGAACTGGCCAATTAGAGTGTCTGACCCTGTTTCATGTTTTGTGCCCCGTTTCATGTACAACAGCTCATGATTCTTGAGCAACCTTTGCTACTGGTCGTTATTGTCTTCTCCAATGTTTCAGGTATAAATAAGTAGTAGTACTGCCCCTCAGGCCCTAGGCCTGCCCTCAAGTACTATGTACTATATATAGGGGACTCATTATGCCTGGTAGAGGCAAGTTGAGTCTCTTGTCTCAATACTAGCAGTGTTCTGCTTCATCATGGGTGGCTACTGAGTCAGAGCTCAGCAAGCGGTAACCCAGGTATCGACATCAACAAACACGTCGACTTCATCTCTATAAGTCTTCTAGGTCACTTTGAGATCTAGCTTATCAACCTAGTGTGTCTATTGTTGCTGTCAAACCCTTGGCAGTGACAGCCAGGGCCAGCGGCAGCAACAGCAGCAGCACTGTGGCTGCCACTGCCACCAGCAACAGCAACATCGACAGCACCAGTGTTGCTGCCACTGCCATGCTGCCTCCACCAGCACCAGCACCAGCACCAGCAGTGCTGCCACTCCCCTCACTACCACCAGCACCAGCAACAGCAGCAGCAGCCACCCACCTGACTTCACCCCTATCCCCATGACTGCAACAGGCCCTCGAACATGTGTATGAATGCATCCAGTGTCTGGGATCTTGCTTGTGTGCCCTGTGTCAAGGAGGATAGTTTATTGTATAATACTATTTGTAAAGTACATATTATCATAATACATGCTGCATTATCATAAATCAAATGGTAGATGAGTGTGAGCACTCGCAATTCTCTAATGACTGAAAATGGCATTGAGCTGTTTCTGAGCTGCTCCAAGCTTGAACTGACCAAATCCGGCCTCTGAACTAACCAAATATGGCATTTAGAAATGGCTTGAGCTGTTCCTGAGCCGCTTGAGGCTGTTGAGCCATTCAGCAGCTCAGCTTGGCTCCAAATCGGCTTGGCTCAGCTTGTGAGCAGCTTCAAGCCAAGCCATGACAGCACTAGCTGTGACCCAAACATAGGTTAGCACTTGTCAGCCTGTACTACCTGCCCTATGCTCCAACTAGCTACAACTAGATATAGTCTGTATAACAATGCTAAATATATGGTCTGATTCATGGTTCAGACCTCTCTGAACCTGAACCAGACCTTTCAAATTCATTCTCTCAGGTCTAGTCCAAGGTTTAGCAACATCCCTGAACCAGACTAATGGTCCAGTCTGGGGTTCACCAAAGTTTTGAAAGAACTGAACCACACCAGACTGCAGCATCACTAGATACCTAGACAATGAAAGCCAAGAAAGCATATGTTGGTAAATACACCTTATATTAGCTATTTCTTGGTTCTTGTAACTACTAGTATTAGTGAGTCTTGAGTCATATTTTATTAACTGAAAATATAGATATGATGCCAACCATCATTGTCTTTCAAAAAAAAAGAGGGTTGTGATTTCAGATCAGTGTATGCATAGAGATAGAGGTATAGTTGACTAATTCTGAGGCAACAAGAAGAGATAGAAACACAAAGAGAATTGATAAGAGAGGAGTTTGAATGTTAGGGCATGGGTGCTCTGGGTTTGCATAGCTCTATCAAGCCTGAGTATAAGGGATGTTAATTATATTAATTTACTCACTAACTGCAGGCAATCTTTACAAGATCCCAATAACCCCAACCCTTAAGTTATTCTTAAGTTATACCAGCATCACTGGGGGAATTTATTTATATATGCCCTGCCCTATTTCTAGATACAAAAATGATTATTTTCATAAGTAGGTACTTTTTTTTCCAAATCTCTATTCTGTGTGCATGTTACTATTGAACAGTGCATGTGACATGACAGCCTATAGAGTCACACTTTTGGCCATCACAAATTAGAAATACATTAGGCATTCAACCACCACCATGGCTGAAGGACATTAACATGTCCCACATGCTGTGAAAGAGTATCTAGTACTTATGTCTGGCCATATGCACCCTTATGATATTGTGAGAGTCACCCATGTCCATGTGCAAATAGTGTAGCACCAATATGACTGACTTGGAGATAAGCTACAAATCAAACTTTACAGTATAATTACCTAAGTTATATATGTAGCATAGTTCATCTCTACCCCAGGCCAAAGCTGTGACTCCTTTTGAGTTCAGGTCCATTTGTATGTTGCTATGTGGATATGGATGACATGTGCCTGGATCAGATTCCCTTATCTGCCATGTCTCTTCAACTGAGTAGCCTGCATGCACTTAAGTCACATCAGAAGATTATGATCCATTCTAGTTAAACAACTATAATACACAAAGCTAAGACATAACATAATGTTATATCTTGCTATGTTGACAATGGCTCAAGTCATGCTAACTTGGAACATGAAGCTGAGGTAGGTGACTGCTATGCAAAGATTGCTAAGGATGCATCACTCATTCTCTCCAAAAAAGGCAGTGATAAAAGCACAGCATATAAACACCCTTAAATGGGAATGCTAGTGTCAATCTTAGCACTTACAGTGTTTATGTGAGGATCCACATACAGCAGCCTCATCACACAATTGTCTTTCTTTTCTGGTTTTCTAGATGTTTCAAGTCTGAGCCCAAATGTTGGGTAGCCATTAAGCATCAGCTGGTTATGAGTGGTCTGAGTGGTCTGTCTATATACATATAGGAAGTCAATATAACATTCATTTCACCCAAACCCAAATAAATTAACAACAGTGGCCAATATGCTGCAAAAATGGTCTATAGTTTACAGACTTTATACTACAGGCCCAATTGGCAGTCATAGGATGATTCCATCTATGAGATTAAAAATTCAAGTCACTGATTCCCAAGATGATGCAACATTGTGTAGCAGCACTTAGGATTGGATGAGGAATCATAGACATGTGTATGATTGTCTGTAAGACAACTAAAGTACTCAGTGTCATGGATATGGCATGATAACTAATATATTTACTTGTAGGACAATCAAAGTACTACAGGGCATAAATATGTGTAGGGACATGAATGCTAAGTAAAGGGCTCACCTTAGTGTCATGCATACAGCATGATAACTAAGGTGATAATGAATCTATGCTACTGGTATTTAACTACAACATAGGCTCTCAGCCCTAATGTTCTAATAGTAATCTATCTACATAGGTTTTCTGTTTTGTTATCTGATGGTTTTGTGCTACACATAAGGCATATGTTTTGTACTAATACTAAGTATATTATCTGTGAGGTATATCTAGCCAAGTCCAAGTATGCAAGTCTGACTGGGTATGCAAGTCTAATCGTCTATGCAAGCCTGAGTCAACTAAGCAACTCCAATCTGAGGCAGGCACTCTGACACTCTGATCTGAGGCTTACTCTGGCCTAGGCCAAATCTAACACATTGTGTTGTGTTCACATGTTATTTTCTTTGGAGCTGCATGCAGGGCACAATAAACACCACACACTTAATGCTTTCAAATCACACTGAGTGAGCTGAAGTCACTGTGACTTAAAATCACCAATTTTGGAGGGGGATAAGATGATCTTGTGGCTGCCAATCACACCCTTGAGATCTAATGGGTATTCTGAAGGTCTAGATAAGAGGGAGAGACAGGAAGTTCATCAAAGTATTTGTCAGAGAGTTTTAATAAGGAGTGGAAGGAAAGATGATGAGATCTAGATATTAATAATTTCTTGGGGCTATTTTATACTTCTTACATCATATTTACTCCATTTAAGTTTACAGTAAATTGGAGGTGACAAGTCAAGCATTATGCAGCTCCACCAGTAACATAGAAGAAGCTATGAGGATGAGGGTGGGTGAGCCATGATTGGTCAGTGGATCACATCCACAAGCCATTGCACAATTATAATAAGATTTGAACAACTATCAAAACATTGGACATGTTTGAAAAATATGGGTCAGATGATGCAACCTGGCAATGGAATCAGCTGTGACCTTTTTTCTTGGCTAAGTCATGCCAATTCACATGTAATCTTCCTAACAAATGATTGCCAGGACATTTGTAAAGGCTGCATAGCTATTGCCCAATCTATCATATATCATTCATAATCCTAGTGTTGATGAAGTGTAGCTGAAGAAGGTGTTCACATAAAGAAGATAACTCTGTAGGATATGAGACATCTTGCTCACTCCCAATGGTGTATTTATACTACCTATTGTCCATATGTGTCCATAAACCCTTAAGGGGTGAGTACAGAGCATCCACAATATCACATATACACTATATTCTACTTTGAGACAAGTCCAATGAGTCTGCACATACCCTGAGCCTTTAGAAGGTGTATGCATAGCGATCAAGGCTGTCCAAGTATGAATATTATTTTTTTAACTTGTATCATAATATAATCATATTGTATCTATGTGTCTAAGTTCTATATTTATTGATGGTGAAATTGTAACATATCATATGCAGTATATACTTATAATTAATCATATTATAATCATATTATGAGAGAATACAAACATCATCCAAATAGTTTACACCTTCCCCAAAACCATTCTTCAACCATTCCTTGGTAACAACAGTCTTCAAGGCTGACTCTGCTGTTAAAGAAGAGTGGGTATCTGAGAGAGTATGCTTGCTACTGGAAAATAGCTATTCAACTGAAATACTAACACCTAGGATTGCCAAAATGTCCCAAGCAATATGGGCAAGGACAGGGTAGTTGACAGTGTGAGTCTGGCTTCCATTAGCCAACAGTACAACTAATAAATGGGAAATGTTTACCTTTCACCACTTATGGGCATTACCATCAGTGCATGGGTTTGTGCCTTAAAAGTAAGCCTCAATATGGAGCTTAGACACATAGATATGATATGATTATATTACAATACAACTTAAAAAATAATATAATTGTACTTGGGCAGCCTTGGCCTCAGCTATAATGGAGCACTTAGACTTGCCAGTTTTGGGGCTGGTTGGTCCAGTATACTGGCTTTTTTATAATACTATTATTATTAGTATTTTGGACTCGGACTGCTATAATTTGAGCCTTTGAACCCAGCTATTAGTCTGAGCCATCACCAATGGCAGGTATTATTCACTGCATGCAAATCAAAGTATTTCTCAAAGAATTTCTCTGGTAAGCGATGAAATGTTAAAGTTTTTCCAATCATGTGACCTACAATAACCAATCAGATTTTTTATAGGTCATGTGCCCAAGAACAACTTTAACATTTCCCTAACAAGAATACTTGGATTTGCATGCAGTGATTAGTATTCTGAGTATGAATAAATACAGCCCTCATATCATATTGTATTCATATTTAAATCATAATATAAAGCCCTTGTATTCTCAGAGCCTTGGAGTATGAACAGGGTGTATCATAATCATGATATTTCAAAATAATCTGAGTATATTTAAATATACTTATAATCTTGGACAGCCTTAATAAGTGTAGAACAGGTCTAAAAGGTCCATATGTGAATGTAACTACATGATTGTAAAGACAGTAGGTAAAGTGTCATTCTGAAACAGTTCAATCATACCATAATCAGGTCAGATGACAAAAGAGTGTGTTTCAATTGGCCATAAGGGCATAATCACATTGTTCTAGGGTATTGTACATACATAGGTGTCCATGCAGTCCATGTGCCAACATGTGCTCACTAAGTCCATAATTGTCCTGGAGCAATAAGTGCCCCCTTGCACTGTCTGGGCCAGTTCTACTGAACCTTTAAGCATGAGACTGTATGGTCTGGGCATTGTCACACAGATGTTCCATCTTAACAAATGTTGACCCTACATATCCAAGCATCTTACTTTGAAGGTCAAACAAAGAGGACTGATGCAATGTTAGAGAAAACTGAGTAATCAGGTCAAGTACACAGTCTGGGGCTTCTCTATCACATGAATTTCACTTCAGTATTATCACCACTGCCCAGGGGTTTCTTGGGGTTAGCTAGGACACTTCAATGATCTTGTGAAATCCTGCTTTGCATGCCCAAGTCTCTGTGAATCACTAAGCGATCACAAACAGCTGAGCTATGCATTCCAACTCCAGAATGTGGCAAAGACAGTTAGACTGAGAGTAATGATGGCCATTGATGAAGTCCACTTCTGCAAGTCATGGGTTAGTTGCATGATGCAAAGCATATGCTGGTATTACATTCTCCCACTCCCAGCCTTCTTTCTTTATGACTTGTGGGCTAGGTTCCACAGCCTTTTTCATTACCTGTTGAATCCAAAACCTAATTGCCAATTCCAACCCCTCTCCACTATGCCAGTCACAATTTGGTGAATGCCTCTACTGTGAGAGTAGGCCTAAGTGAAGCATAGCCATATATTTGTCAAAACCAGAGTGATATCCTTGAAAATGAAGGTCAGGTTACCTATGCTTATATGAAAGCCTTCTGACCAAACTCCAAGTCTTTGCATTGGTGATTCAGGCACACCTATGTGACATTCCCACCAACATGGCTCTGCCAGTAGAAATGAATGTCAGGTATGAATGACACTCTCCAGTATTGGATGGACTGTGCTGTGCTGGAATGTGTCATCCATAAAGTGGTTTGAATCCAAGGAATACCAGTCAATGCCATCATAAAGGTTGTAATGGCAAGAAGTTTCTCCTCAGGAGATACTGCAGAATAGCCTCTGTATATTGGTTTAGAGAACCTGTGTAAGGGGCAGAAATGTTGTTATGGACAGTCCTGGATGCTCAGAACAGTGTCTGGAGTGCCTAGAATGCTCAGGACACAGTCTGGACCATTTCAGACTGTGTCTGTGGCAGGGGACTGTCAGAACAATGCCCCATGTGTCTCCCTTGTGTTGTGGATGGCATGGATCACTCCCAGTTTGTCTTCTGTCCAGAATAATGTCCCAGACACATCCACTGTGTCTGGATCTTCTTCTATTGTCTCATTCATGTATATATAGGCTGCAGAGGAGTGGACTAATTCCCCAGTCTTATTCCCTCCTCTGCAGTTGCCTTGGTCCTTGTGACTCAAGGGCCCTTCTAAGCATCCATTCATAACAGGTTATGGGCCCTGGCCCTTGCGCTTGATTTCACTGTGCTTATACATCCTCTACTTGTGTCTAGGCCTGTCTCAGCGTTCACACTCCACTCCTGCCTTCATTATCCACTCAGCTTCATCATCTTCACCCTCACACACACTCTTCATCATGTCTTCCAAGGTCATCCCAGTATCCTCCATTTCCCTACTCACATCTGAGAACTATTGCCTCTGGGCTAACCACATGAAGACATGGCTTCAGCTCAATGGTCTATGGCGCCTTGTCTCCAGGCTAGAGGAGAGACCAGCTGCCCAGCCTGAAATTAAGGATTCTAGAGGCCAAATCCTGTCTCCAGCTGTTTGGAACAGTGGGAGATGAAACAGTGGGAGATCCTGGCTGAGAAGGCTGCTGGTGCCCTCAAGACTGCCATGTCTCATGAGGTCAAAGTTCTTATCAGGGACTGTGAGGACGACCCAATAGTGATCTGGGAGACCCTCAATACTTGCTTCATTCAGCAGTGCACTGCACACCACACTTTAATGCATATCATGCACTCCTATCTGTCCAAAAGGAGGACTCTGAATCGCTGGATTCACTCATTAACAAGGTGGATGAACAAATCAGAGTCATTGAATCACTTTCCCCTCCTTCCTTCACTCTCAGAAACCTCTATGATGAGCTAGCTGTCATGGCCATCATTAGAGCGCTCCCTCACTCATTTCATGATGTTGTGTGGACCATTTCAGTCCTGGACAAGTTTGACAAGCAGTCTGTGGTCCAATCACTCAGGAACATGGAGCAGACGCCTTCCAACCTCTCAGGAGCTACTTCAGCGTTCTCTGCATTATCTACTGCACCCAGACCCTTCAAATTAAACTCATCATCCCACTCCTTTCACATCTCAGCCCCAGAACTCACAGAACAAGGCCAATCACCCTAAATGTGACTTCTGCTCTCGCCTTGGCCATGAGGAGTCCAAATGCTTCCTTAAAGCAAAACTGATGCACAACTACCTCTCCCTTCATCTGACACAGCTCCCAGACAGTCCCTGATGTGGCCCAGTCTGCTCACATTACCTCAGCAAGTGGCCTCTTCTCTGCCACTCAATTTCCATCTCATGACTTGTGGAATGCAGATACAGGCGCCTCAGCTCATATGACATTCAATCGCCATTGGATACGCAATTTGACGCCTCATCACATCCCAATAGGGCTGGCTGATGGGTCTGTGATCTATTCTGAGGGTATGGGCACTGTGTGGTTCAATCCTGTCTTGGGAGGGAAGGAAATGGCATCTCTAGAATTCACCAATGTGCTATATGTCCCATCTCTCTCCAGTAACCTCCTATCTGTGCTATATCTCACAATTCATCCTTGTTTCAATGTCCTCCTGATTCAGGGGAACACTATGCACTTCATTAGGGACAATCAGACCATGTTTAGAGCGCAGGTAAAGCACTCTAATGCAGCATTCCTTGTTGGGGACACCATTCCTGCAGAAGAACTTGCCTCACTCTCATCTACCACCACTCTCCCTCTGGACTGGGACCTCTGGCATCATCACATGGCAGGGGTGAAGAAGCTCTCTTCAGGCAACCTCGTGAATGGTTTCAAGTTTGATTCACAAGCAGAGCCTGACCCAGTATGTGAAGCCTGCAAAGCTGGAAAGATGCATGCAGATCCATTCCCATCTTCGCTCTCCAGAGCCACCAGGCCTCTCCAACTTGTCCACAGTGATGTGCATGGTCCATTGAAGGTGTCCCACTCACCAAGGGCATCGCTATTTGGTCACATTCTTTCACCAGAAATTGCCCCCAACAGAATGGTGTTGCTGAAAGAGCCAACAGGACAATGGAGGAAGGCATCATTTCCATGCTGTATGAGTCTGGGATACCTCCCTCATTCTGGGGTGAAGCACTTGCATGATTCATTCATGTGAGCAACAGAATAGGCTCTGCTGTGCTCTCAGCCACCACCCCTTATGAGGCACTCTATGGGAGCAAGCCTGACATCTCTAGGCTTCATGTTTGGGGTTGTACTGCCTATGTCTTGATCCAGAGAGACAAGCGTCCACTTGGGAGCCTAGGATTGCACATGAAGAAGTGCATCTTCATTGGATATCCTCAGGGATACAAGGGATGGAAGTTCTACAATCCTGGGACTAAGAAAGGGATCATTTCAGAGCATGCAGACTTTGATGAATGCCTTTTCATCAATCAGAAGCATTCCATACCTCCATTACCACCCCCTTACCCAAATTCACTCCTTGAGCCTTCTACCTTTGTTATTCACCTTCCCATCCTTCAGCATGATGCCCCAGATGAGCCTGCACTCTCACAGCAGCCAGATCATGGGGGAGATGGTCCTATGTCTTTCTGATCTGCCCCCTGTTCACTCTCAGATGCCTCCACTCACTGAGGCAGTGCATCCTATTCCCACTTCACCTTCACCTACTTCTGCCTCGCCTCCTGCTTCTCCCCCAGTTCAATCTAGACCTCAGTGCAGCAGGCACCCCAGAGATGAATGGCTACCTGAGCATGGACTGTCCCCCAACGCTACAAACAGATGAGGGAACCCACACCAGCCATTCCGTCTTCTGATGAGGAAGATAATGACTCTGATGACCCAATTGACCTCATTCATGCCCAATCTGCCTCCACTGCTGAACCCAACTCATACAAGCAGTCCCAGCCCTCCCCTGATGCATTGCTGTGGCATAAAGCTTGTGAGGAAGAGATGGAGGCACAGGCTGAATGGCACTTGGCAGATTGTCAGATTGCCTCCTGGGAAGCGTGCAATTGGCTCCAAATGGTGCTTCAAGGTGAAGTGCAATGCAGAGGGGCTCCTTGGACCGCTACAAAGCCAGAATGGTTGCAAAGGGCTACTCACAGCGCGCTGGACTCAATTTCAAGGAAACCTTTGCCCCAACTGTGCACTACTCCACCATTCACATCATTCTAGCCATTGCTGCGCTTGAGGACCTTGAATTGTGCTCTGTGGACATCTCTCATGCATATCTCAATGGCACTCTAGATGAGGAAGTCTACATGCAGCAGCCTGAGGGATTTGAGGTTGGCGGACCAGAATATGTCTGCAAGCTAGACAAGTCAATCTATGGCTTGAGACAAGCTAGTTGTGTCTGGAATAGAACACTTGACTCTGCACTCGTCTCAATGGGCTTCAGGCATCTACAATCAGAGCATGGGCTGTACATCTACTATAAAGATGGTGTGCGCATTTTCATGCCTGTCTTTGTGGATGATATCACCCTAGCTGACAAAGATCCAGCCAAGCTTGAATCTGTGGTTGAGGAACTATCTAAACACTACAAACTGTGTGATCTAGGGCCCACCACTCAGCTCCTTGGCATGGAAATCAGCAGGGATTGTCCCAATCGTCACCTCTGCCTCTCTCAGAGCCAGGACATCACCAATCTCCTCCAGGAGCATGGTCTGCATGACTGCAAGCCTGTATCCACTCCTCTGAACCCTGGGACATGTCTATCCACCTCCATGTGCCCCCAAACTGAAGCTGAGGCTGCAGAAATGCGCCAGCATCCCTACATCTCTGTGGTTGGCTCACTGATGTATCTGGCACTCACCACAAGGCCAAACATTGCCTATGCTGCCGGAGTTCTTGCCAGATTCAACTCCAACCCTGGTCTCCCTCACTGGCAAGCAGTGAAGCATGTGCTGCGTTATATGAAGGGCACAATTGACCATAGAATTGTCTATGAACCCTCAAACTCATCTGAGCTGGTCACAACTTACACTATGCAGATCATGGAGGCAATCTGGACAATGGGAGGTCAACTAGAGGGTATGTGGTGAAGATGGGCTCTGGAGTGGTGTCATGGAACTCAAGGCTTCAAGGGCTTGTTGCACTGTCCACCACTGAAGCAGAGCACATCTCAGCTGTTGAGGCTGGAAAGGAGATCCTATGGATGCACCAGTTCATGGGGGAGCTTGGGTACTCAATTTGTGGCCCCTCCATTCTCAGAATGGACAATCAGTCCGCCATTGCTGTGAGGAAGAACCCAGAGCATCACAGCAGGATGAAGCACCTTTCACTTCACCTCTTCTGGCTTAGAGATGTGGTTCAGGACAAGCTGATTGCTCCCACATTTGTGAGCACCCAGGACATGGCAGCTGACATATTCACCAAGGCACTCAATGGCTTCAAATTGCAGAAATGTGCCAAGATGCTTTGGATTGCAGTCAGTGTAGACCCCTGTGGCATTGCACTGACATGGGGGAGTGTTATGGACGTCTCCCTTGTGTTGCGGATGGAGGGGATCACTCCCAGTTTGTGTCCTGTTCAGAATAATGGAATAATGTCCCAGACACATCCACTGTGTCTGGATCTTCTTCTATTGTCTCATTCATGTTTATAGGCTGCAGAGGCACAGACTGCTCCCCCAGTCTTATTCCCTCCTCTGCAGTCCCCTTGGTCCCTGTGACTCAAGGGCCCTTCTAAGCATCCATTTATAGCAACTTCACCACCCACATCACTAAGATTATTAATGATTAAGATGACAAGTCTAAAACCTCCAAAACCACTGCAGTCAACCAAGCTGTCATAACCTCAGAGGATGTGTGTGTACAAAGCTCTAAAAGGGCTTGACAGACAGAATTGCAACAAATTGCTCAATAAACTCTTGATGGAAGGACTGGATTTTTAATCTGCTCAACCTTTAAGGTTGGAGGAAGAGCAAATGACAATCATGACATGTATATTAGTAAGGAACAAAGAGAGATTGCAATATATGGACAGGTTTCCCTTCACATGCATGGATGAAAGGCTAAAGAATCAGCCTTAATAGACAGTAGCATGACACACAACTTTATCAACAAATAGCCAGTCACATGGTTGGGGCTTAGGATGAAAATGTGAATGATTCCAAGAATGCTCCATAATGTTCAAGGGACAACAAATCAAGATGGCAAAATAGAGCAGTATATGGATCTTGATGTGATCTGAAGAAGAAGGAACAAAGTCCAGAGGTTCTATGTCACAGAGCTAGGAAAAGACAGGATCATTTTGGATACCTATTGTCACTGGCAAGAGCAGTGATACTTAGACTTCATCAGTATTACAAGTACTGAAGACAGGTGGCAATGACTCAGCTGATGCACCCATAACTGCAGGTGGGAAGTAACTGGCTTCACTTTCAAGTGACTTGTTGATACTGCTAGAGCTTTGACAGGCTCCAGGTGTAGAAGCCATATGTGCTACACAAATGATGATGCACAGAAGACTTAGGAGAGTGAAACAAGCCACAGCTGCCTAGAGGCGACAGAATACTAGCCACTACTCTTATTGTACAGGAGACTCAACTTAGAGTCATGTCTCTATCTTACCAACTCCAGGCCTAGACTGGTCTACCAGTCCTGGGGGTCAAACACTTCCTTCAGATGCCATCAGTCCTTCTCTTGCCCCTTTGCAAGCCGCACTGTGACATCACCCTTGGTCTAGAATTTAGCCATGCTGTGGTGTGAGTTGTTGGGGATCAAAGAGAACTTCTTACACTGATCTTGTTTGGGGAATGGGTCCTCTTGAAGGGCCCAGAATAGGGCATAGCTCTCATATGCACTCTTCCTGGTAATACAGGGCGTCAATGCGACCCTGGCTGTTCATCTGTGGTCACTTCTGTTGGTGGTGGGACCAGTAGAGGCTCTTCACAGCCATTGGGGCTTGCAGTAATGTATGAGGGAACGGAGAGGGGTGAAGATGTGCTGTTCTGAGTTGCAAAGGGATGGAAGAGCAAGAGGTGGTTAATCTGGCCCATGTTGTATGCTTGTTCCCTTTGTACTTGTCCTTTTCATTCAAGGGATGCTGTTGATAATATCTTCTTACTAATGTGGGGGTGTGTACTTGGTCAGTGAGCTCCCATGTGTTGTCAGAGGCTGAGTAACCCTTCCAGCAGATGAAGTATTGAAGCTGATAATGTTTCCCATGGTACCTGTGATTGATAATTTGATCCACTTTGTATTCCTCTGCATTATCAATCAGTTCTGGTGGTGGGTGCTGGTTATTGACACACTATGCTATCCTGTCTCTTTGTAATGGGTGAGTAATGAGCTGTGGAATACATCATGAATGGTCCAGGCTGCAGGCAGCTTCAATCTGTAGGCCACTGGTGAAATTTCTTGGGGTATCTTGAATGGGCCATGCTGCTTGGGCACAAGTTTGGTGGACCTGTAGGGTAGTGACAGATGCTTCACCTCCAGCCAGACCTGTTCTCCCACTTGGTACCATGTTGGGGGAACTGCTTGAGTGACCTTATTCAAGGCTTGGATTGCTGCCTCCCTATGTTCCTTGGCACGTCTATGTCTATCTTCCATTGCTTCGTTACTGGTGATTGATATGGGCTCTTCAGTGGCACTGGGGCAGAATCCCAGTATGATTTCGTAAAGGACTTAGCACAAATGTTGCAATAGGGAGTAGCTCTGCCCAGTCATCTTGCTGGGCAGAGGTATAGAGTCACAAGTACTGTTCTACCCATTGATTCTTTTGCTCTGTTAGTCCATCAGTTTGTGGATGGAAGGCCATGCTGATGTTTCATGCTATTTTCAGCTTGATAGTGAGGGCTTTGGTGAAGTTGGATGGAAAGTGTGGGTCTTGGTCTGAGATCACTCTGGATGGTATTCCAAACCATGGGAAAAGGTGTTGAAGGTACAGCTGCACTACTCCTTCACCTGTGATTGTTGTCATACATGGGATGAACAGGTCTGCTCTGGAGCATCCTTGGTCAATGATGGTGAGGATTGCATCTTTGCCATCTGCTTTAGGCAGCTGAGTGATAAGATCTAAGGCAATGATGTTTAAAGGACACATCTGCAGGTCTCCTGGAATGTGATATAGTGGGGTCCTTTTTCTGGTAGTGTGGATTTTTGTGTTGTTGGCATTGAGGACGTCCTGCTATGTATCTTTCAATCCAGGTGTTCATTCCTGGCCACCAGTAGTGTTGGGTGATGAGTGCAATGGTGTTATCCCTGCCAGGGTGTCCTGCCATGGGTGAGTCATGAAAGTGTGAAAGGATTTCACATCTTAGCTGTAATCCAGATGGTATGGCCAATCTCCATCCTTGTACATATCCTTCTGGGAGTTTCTGCACACCTTGTGAGTTGCACCATAGTTCCATTTGTGTCCATCAACTTTGTTGTACTTCTTTCACTCATTCTTTGAGTGGCATCATTTGTATTGATGTGTTAGTGACAAACATGGATGAAGGGAGCATATCAGGAGCAGTATGGATCTTTCCTGGCATCTGTTTGATGAGGAGGTTGTAGTCTTGGAGTTCTGCAAACCATCTAGTCACTCATCTATTAACCTTCCTAGGGGCTTTCCAATGTGTTAAGTTAGCATGGTTGGTGAGAACAGTGACTGGAAATTCCGTAGCTGCTACATGGGGGTGGAAGTGCTTGAGGGCCTTCAGGACTTTCAGGAACTCTCTTTCATAGATATCATAGTTGCATTCCATTGGTGTGAAGGTATTAGAGTAATATGTGACTGGACATAGCATTGGTTTCTGGGTGCAGGGGTTAATTTCTCCCTCTTGTGAGAGTATGGTGCCCACACCATATGCTGAGGGGTCTGTGGCAAGGAAGAAAGCTTGGGCATAGTTGGGTTGGTGGAGGATTGGTTTTCTGCACATCAGCGTCTTTAACTTTCAAAGGTGTCTTTGCAGTTGTGATCCCATGTGAAGGGGGTATCCTTCCACATTAACTGAATGAGGGAGCATGCTATGATGGAGTAGTTAGGGTCCATTTGGACTGTGCTGTTTTCTAGGACTACACCTAAGAACTTTACTTTGTGTTGTTCAAAGATGCATTTCTCTGGTTTGAGATATAGGTCATGTTCCTTCAGTTGGTTCAGGATTTTATGGACACATTCCTTGTGGAAGTTGGGGTCATCTTTTGTAGCAATGAGGATGTTGTCCATGCACACAGTGAGCTATCCTTGTGCCATTTCTTCAGCAAAGATTGCATTCATCATTGTTTGGAAGGTTACTGGGGAGTTTGTTAATCCAAAGAACATAACAGTGGGTTTGAATAATCACTGGTTGGTGATGAATCCAGCTTTCCATTCATCTCCCCCTTTGATGTGAATGTTATTGTATCCCTATCGAATATCAAATTTGGTGAAGAGTTTTGCTCCTTGTACCTTTGCTATTAGTTCAGGGATTAATGGAAGGGGGTAATGGTTGTGAATGGTCCACTTATTTAAGCAGCGATAGTCTTGTACAGGTTGCAGTTTTCTGTCCTTCTTTTTGATGAAGAAGAAGGGTGCTGCATAGGGGCTCTTTGATGGATGTATGTAACCTTTTCTCTGTTGATCTTTGACAAAATCCAATAACACTTTTTGTTCATTTTGGGTCAGTTGATATACAGTGTTTCCATGGTCCTTTTCATGCTCAAATTTACATCAAGCCTACCTCATTCCACACAACATTTAGACACAAATTTAGTAGAGGGAAGTTATGGTGTATATCTAGGCTAGACTATGTGAAAGTATCAAGGAAGATTATGAGCTTTAAGAAGGAGGAGCAAGCAATCTATGAAAACGGGCTGATGTCACATTTTATGGTTGTTTTCATGCATGTGACCTCTTGTCACACAGCCTCAAACTCCTCCTCATCAGAGTCGCCTCCACCTTGCACCTCTGCCTGAGGCGGCTCCAGCACACTTTCAGCACTCTCATCAGTATCCTTGAATTCGGCTGCAAGAATGGTCTCTTTTAGAGGGAGCTTAGGCTTCTTTGGCAGGTCCTTTTTGGCTGTCCCACCAGCAAACAGTGTCTTGCACTCCACCTGCCATGCCCTAACATTGGCTTTGAATTGCAACTTGAAAGCCTTCCAGAAAGCATCCCTCCTTTCCTTCTCAGCCTTTTTTGACACCCAATTAGCAGCTTGCTGTGCCTTGCAAGTCCCACTCATTGGTTTCCCTCTCACATGCATGATCCTTGAGTTCCTCAATGAAATCTGCATCCGTAAGATGCCTCCCCATCCCCCCTTTAAAGAGAACAGCCTGGCCTTCTATCTTCTGGTTCTTCTTTTCGATATTCTGAAGGGCTTGGCTCATCTTCCTCAGCTCCAAATTTTGGACATCAGCTCCAAATTTTGGACAACAAGCTGAGCATTCAGGAGGCCAATATTGATGTTCTGCTGGGCTTCAAGGTGGTCATAGGCCATGATTAGGTTGTCATGCTGAAGCTGATACTGCTTCTGTAGCTCTTCCTGGTCAACATCTGTCAGAAGTTGAAAGGATTTGAGAGCCCAATTGGGTTTTGGCAAGGGAGGGGGTATTTCGGCCATGACAATGGGGTTGAGGGAGTAAGTCAATGACATTTGGGCAGTAGACATGAGTAGAGAACTGGATGATGTTGCTGACAGATTAGATGAGAGAATCCACATGCATTTGGATGGGGTATCATCTCTGTCATCATCATCTTGATAACAATGATTTGGGTGTTGTGGGCTGTCCAATGGGAGAGTTGAGAGACCGGGGGTTGCATTTCAAGGTGTGCTCAATTCTGGATTGGTGTCAAATGAAGTTGGCTGATATTTCTCGAAAGCAGACAGGACAGCCTTTGTGGGACTTGGCAGTGAGATAGCGAACTGAGCCATTGTTGATGTTACTGTGCTAGGCTTCATTTGCTCCTCAGTAATGACATCAGGATTGAATGGGTGGATCCCAGTTTGCTTGAAGGCCAACATCACCATCTTGGGCATGGATGCCTTCTGGAAGGCTCATCTAAAAACTCCCACAAAGTCAACCTTTGACACTGCTGCTCCACCATGTGCTTCCTTGAATGCCTGCACCTCACTCAGCATACTACATCTCCTTCATCTGGGCAAAGCATACTACATCCAGACCCTGCGGTGCATGCATGCAGTGGGGGGGATAGCCAAGGATGATAATATTGTTATCAATGGCATATTTGAGGAGCTCCGGAGTGTAATGGGAGCTGTGGCCATCAAGGAGGAGCATTCTGGTGTGCCCTCCTGCCTTCACTTTCATTTGGCAGTCAAAATCTTTGACCATCCATGCCAGACTGAGTTCACCATCCTGTTATTGGCAGTCCTGGACGCTCAGGACAGTGTCTGGAGGGCCTAGAACGCTCAGGACACAGTCTAGGCTGTCCAGGATGCTTAGGACACAGTCTGGAGTGTTTCTGACTGTGTCTGTGGCAGGGGACTGTCAGAACAATGCCCCATGTGTCTTTCTTGTGTTGTGGATGGAGTGGATCACTCCCAACTTGTGTCCTGTTCAGAATAATGTCCCAGACACATCCACTGTGTCTGGATCTTCCCTATTGTCCCATTCATGTATATATAGGCTGCAGAGGAGCGGACTAATCCCCCAGTCTTATTCCCTCCTCTGCAGGTCAGTATTAGTATCTCCCTTGTTGAATCCAGTCTTATTCCCTCCTCTGCAGTCCCCTTGGTCCCTGTGACTCAAGGGCCCTTCTAAGCGTCCAAATATTACACATCCATCCATCCATTCAGTGAGTGTGCAAATCTACGACCCATTCAGGACTGATCTATGCCATTAGATAATCACACTCACAATGCATTGGAGACACTATTGGTGTTCCATGTTGCCTGGAAGTGTTGGGCCTTGAAGATGATCATTGGATCCAATACACTCCCATCAGTGCAGATTGTCAGCAGTGCTGTCACATTTTCTCAGTTTGCTGTACCACTTTTGTGCTGGGTCTTTGTCCCTTGTGCCCCCAGCAACACCTTGCACCCCCTGGTCCAATGGTGGGAACCCACTCTCATCCATCCCATAAATGTCTTCCCTTGAAATTCCACCTTCAACAATAAAATCTTTGACCAACTTAAACCAATGCTTGACAGCTGCAGGGTTCAATGACCAAGCCCGCTGTGTATCAAGTGGTTTGCTCCAGTGAGTTTGCATTCGATCATAGTGCCATGTGAGGAAGTTGTCTGTCCAGGTGTGGCTAACTGGATCCTTTTCAGAATCATATTTCTGGCCTTTTCTGGCGCATATTATTGCATCTGCATATTGTGCAATGTCCTTTCATGGGAGGGGCATGCCACGATTGGCAGAGTCAAGGATGAATTGACCATTGTTTCCTCCTCAGTGGGGCTAAGCTTCTGCTTGCTTGTGTTGAAGGCACTCATTGGCACTGTTTTCTCTGTTGCTTTGCTTTTTCAATGGCACTGCATAGTTCAAATTACATACTTGTTGCATGGTTAAATATTGTCCAGGCTTGCTGTGGGATGCCGTGCTCCTTGGCTATTTTGACAATGCCTTTGCACTCACTCTTAAAGCTTCACAAGCTCATGTTCACATCCATCAACTGCTTTTTGCAAGGTAGCATTGTTAGCCTGACGTTTTTTGAGGGTCTTGACTTGATTTGAGAGAGCTCTCTTCACCATTGAGTTGTGAAACCCAGACCTCAGTCTCACACATATGACGCATTTAATCTATGTCAGCTGATCTGTTCCGGCACTCCGATGCTCCAATCCGAGCTCACATTCAACAACATGTCACACTCTTTCCCCCACTGCAAAAAATCATGTCCAAACACTGCATCAATGCTCTGATTTATCCTTTTTTCATGTACAATACTCCTTGTGGTCTAGGCTATCTTACCCAATTTAAATCTTCACCATAAGTCCTTTGGTTTGGCTGTAGTTCCTGTGGGCACTATGATCATGTGGAAATTTCCGCGTTTTTTAGGGTAATCGCTGCATTATTCACACAACACTTTATCAAATCTTTCTAAACTCAGTCATATCAGGGATCAACTATATGTAAAGCTACTGTAAAAAGGGTGAAGCATCAAAGGTAAAATTTAGGCCGAAAATCATGATCTGGAAAAGGACCATGGTTGTGAAAAGGACCATGGAAACACTGTACCTTTCCTGGTATTGATGAAGGTGCTGCTTCTGGCTTGAGTTGAATTGTGTGGTCCAGATGTGTGGTTCAGGGAATTGTTGGGCAGATTCTTCACTAAAGACATGAGAGTGTTGTTGGTATTTAGCTGGGATCTTTCCACTTCCCTTGTCAGACCCTGCTTCTTCCACTAACTTCAACACTAGCATCTGCTTCTTTCCCATCATTTCAGGGATAGTGACCCTGGCCATGTGAAGTGGTTCTTGGATGCTGTGCATTTGTTGTAGTGGTATTTTGTGACCACTTGGTGTGGATCTGCACCTTCCTATTCATGTCTGTGTTGCTAGTTTGGTTTGAAGGATGAGGGGAAGTTGATTGCTCTTGAGCCACCAGTGCTCTTAAGAGCCCAATCAATCATTGGTTGTGTGGCAGTGAACCATGGGTATCCTAGAATGACTTTCTGGTCTCCCAAGTCAGTAAGGAAGGACTGTAGCCAGGTCCATTGACTCCCATCTGCATCTCTAGGTATGGGTGGTGTTCTATGTCTCTATTCTTATTCCTTGTCCCATCTACATTGTTGACAGGTCTAGGTCTTTCCAGTCTTTTGATGGGGAAGTGCATTTCCCTTGCATATTGCATACTAATGAAGTTCTCAGTTGCTCCTGAATCTAGGAGTGCACTTGTTTTGGCCCTATTCTTGGATAGATGGATGAATAAATGTAGCTGCATGGATTTTTGTATTGAGAGATACACCCTATCTGATCCAGTCATCCTAATCCAGGCCATATGGATTAGGTCTCTAAAAAATTTCCTTCCTTTGCTCCTAAACAGTTCATCAATGCCTCCTGATCTTCTCGGGAAAGTGTTTTGAGTTGTTGATGAATGTCCACCTTCAAAGTGCTGGGTTCCCTTTTGTTGTCTTCTGGGGACCAGTCTATGAGCTGGGAGGTGTGTGCATTGGACCAATTCTGTTTGGTGGGACAGGTGTGAGCAAAGTGTCCTTGTTGTCCACAGGTAAAGCACACACCCTGCACCCTCACTAGGCCCTGTCATTGTCTGTCCTTACAATGTTTCCTCTGGACCGTCCTCCTCCCATCCTCACCAGTTTCCTCTGGGTACTTGTGCTCTGTCCACATCCATGGGCACTGGCTGATTGTTCCATGCTCTGGGCACAGTGGTGGAGTTATAGGGGATTTGCCAAAGTCTTGGCATTGTGGTTAGGGGTTCTGTGGTCATTGGTTTTGGTTCTGCCAGTTGTTTTGAAGAGGGGGGCATCTAGGGTTGTTATTTTGGCGTGTATACAAGGCATCAATGATCTACTGTGATGCTGTAATGTTGATTGCCTTAGCTTTCATTTGGTCATAGGTGTTGATGGCTGTGTCTTCCAGGACCTTTTGACCACCATGTCATGGTAGTCCTTGTAGAAATAACTACATTGTATTCTGATCCACTGGGTTGTATCCAGCTTCGTGTGCAATGCTTTGAATGTAGAGATGTACTTATCTATGTCTGGCCACCTCATCTTTAATTCTTTAGTTGATGTGAGCTTTCTGTGCTTTCTGTGAATCAAGAAAGGTGACTTGAAGTTGTGAACAAAGGTGTTCAGACTGCTCATATATCATCAGGTGGTTGGAGGTACTAGCCAGTCTAATTGTTGTTCTGTCCATGATTGACTTCAGTTCCTTTGATACATGTAAGGGCAATGCTATGTTTAATGAAGGAGGCCATGCTGGAACATCATGGTTAACAAGAAGTATGTTCTGAGTTCATGTAGAAGCTCTCAGCTTTGGTCTGGTCTCCTTTGAAGACTGATGGTAGTGCTCCCATGGGTTTGCCATCTCTTGGACTGGTGTTGTGGTTGTCCTCCTCCTGGGCATTTCCACCTCCACCTCCTCCTGGTGGGCTGCCACCTGGGGGACCTCCTCCTCCAGTTGGTCCACTACCTCCCACCTCCTAGGGCTATTCTTCCTCCTGCATGAGTTGTGGTGACTGCAGTTGCTGCAATTGACATATTGTTGTTGGTGGTAGTTGACTGGTCATTGTTGCAGCTTCTGCAAAGTGGTGATGGCTGCTGACAGTTGATAGGTGAGTTTCTGATCTGTTGATCAAGGGGTCTTCATCTGCCTTGCTTTGGAGGTTTCCTCCCAATTTCTGATATAGGGGTGTCCTTGTATATGTTTGGAGCTCCCCTTTCATATTGCCCCTATACAGGTAATATCTCTCAACCTGTGATCTAGGAATGGAGACTCTCCTTATTGTCTCAGTTAATGGTGTACCAGTGTTGTCTTGTAGGTAAACTGCTCTGATTGGTTTCTCCAACTCTGATAGTGTGAGAGTGAAAGGGAAAGGTTTGGTCTTCCCATATACTGCTGTATTCTGCAGTGCTTGTTCCAGTCAATGGGAAGTTGGACATATTGCCTCTCTCAGGGGCCATGGTGATAAGAAGTGAGTCTAATGTCACTGGCAAGAGCAGTGACACTTAGACTTCATCAGTATTACAAGTACTGAAGACAGGTGGCAATGACTTAGCCAATGTGCCCACCACTGTGGTGGGAAGTAACTAGCTTCACTTTCAAGTGACTCATCGATAGTGCTGGAGCTTCAACAGGCTCCAGGTGTAGATGCCACAAGCAGTACACAGAAGATGATGCACAGAAGACTAGGAGAGTGAAACAAGCCACAGCTGCTCCTAGAGGTGACAGAATACCAACCCCAGGCCTAGACTGGTCTACCAGTCCTGGGGGTCAAACACTTCCTTTGGGTGCCATCAGTGGGTTCTCTTGCCCCTTTGCAAGCCACTCTGTGACACCTATAGCTATGGACCTTCAACCTAACCATGGACTGGCAAAAAGGAATTGAATGACTCACTGTTGTGTAAAACACCAACAAAAGTATTTCAGAATGGATGCAGATCTACCATCTCTTGATAACAGGCAAAGCCATAGCAAAAGAAGGCAAGAAGGATAACAAAATCTATATTGCACAAACTAACCTTGCATAGGAATGGGCAGAAAAGGTGCAAAAAGACAAACACACACAGAGGCAACAATTCCCATGCAATACTAGGACTATGCCAACACCTTCTCTGAAATGGCTGCCCAATGCTTCCCACACATTTGCTCTTCACTTAAAACTCTGAACAAACTTAGACAGAAAGACTTCATCTTTCCTACCCAGAACCTAAACCTGAAGGCCACTAGTCAAGGAACTCTAGTCATCTATATGAACAAGTTGCACACTATAACCTCCATAATACATGTTGCATCCTATGACCACCTGTAGCACCAAGGAGCTGCTCCTATCAGACATCAGAACCCCTTCCATTCATGACCTTCATAAATCCCAAAAAACTAAGTCTGATACAAGGTATAGTCACAACCACCAGACATCCCTTTCTAGATGACATCTAGATACCCTTCCTCAGCTAGCACCACTACATGCCATTGGAAGCCACAGCCATACAAGTTCTAAGTGTTAGAACTTCAACCTATATCAGAAACCTAACTTGGACAAAAGGTGTCTATACCTGAACCAGAACCCTCACACTAAGACACATGATGTCCTAGTGTCACTGGCGAGAGCAGTGACACTTAGATGTCGTCAGTACCTCTCGTTTCAAGTGAGGTTGTGGATAACTCAGCCGATGTGCCCACTACTGCAGGTGGGAAGTAGCTGCATTCGCTTCCTAGCGACTCATTGATTGTACTAGAGCTGGAGTCGATGTTCGGGGTACCAGCAATGTGCGGTACACAGAGGAAGAAGCACAAGAGACTTAGGAAAGCGAAACAAGCCACGGCTTTCCTTGAGGCAATAGCGTAACAGTCACTACTTCTTGTTAGACAAGGAGACTCGACTTAGAGTCTCATCTCTGCACGCGCATGTGTACAAATACTACTAGTACATGCTGACTACTGCTACTACTTCAACCATTTTCCGGTCATATGGCTAATTGATTGCTGACTGAGGGGTGACAAAGCTCCATGACACATGCTGACTACGAGTCCAACCTGTATTACCAACCCCAGGCCTAGACAGGCCTACCACACCTGGGGGTTAAACACGATCCTCACATGCCATCAGCGGTTCTCTTGCCCTCGTGCAAGCCGCTCTGTGACACCTAGCATGACAGTTTCCATAGTCTTCTGGTAGGTTTAGTATAATGGGGGTTTCAAAGTTGATAAGTAAACCTTACTTATTGATACTTAACTATTGAAATATGAATAAGTGAGTCTATAATAGTTAAGATGTCTCAGTTGTCTTAACCATTTGATACTCACTCATTTACATTTCAATAGTTAAGTATCAATAAGTAAGGTTTACTTGTCAACTTTGAAACCCCCCATATTTCACACAAGACAGCTTAAACTTGGACTTGTCTATTGCCTTCCAGTCAAAGGCCTTTGTCTCCCAGAACCACTCTTATAAGTCAACTTGGACATTGCTTATTATCTTACTTGAAACCTGAACCATCAAGGTATCCTAGTGCTTACACAATAGGCTGAACCCTTGATCCCACAGTTTGGTGCTAATGCATAAAATAGTATATGGCATTACAAAGATAGCTTAATCCCTCAGGACTTGCCTTCACATCTAGTCAATGCCTTTGACTCAGAAACTCACTCTCCCAAGTCAACTTAGCAAAAGTCTTGCTAGTTATCTTACTTGATCTCAAACCTAAGTCATCTTAGTGCTTGTGCACTAAGCCATAACCTAAACCCATAAAAGCACTAACTGTTGGACAAACTGCATTAGAAAAACTGCATGGACTTTTATGTGTCTTTTATGTCTTTTGAAAGTAAAAAAGACAGAAAAGACATAAAAAGACACAAGTGAGAAAAGACAATTTTGTCTCTAATAAGCCTAGTCATTTACTTTTAAGGGCAATATTTTACTTTTAAGTACTTTTAAAAAGACAAGTTTTACTTTTTAAAGATAAATAAAGATGAGATTGTCTTCTATAAGACATTTTAGCTTCATAAAGACACAAAAAAGAGCTTTATAAAGAATAAAAAAGACCTTTGTAAGACCAAGCAAGTTATTCTAAAGACATTAACTAATTTGTCTTTTATGTAACACAGCTACAGGGTACTACATTTCACACCTTCTAACTAGGTTCATTATCATAAAGTGGGTCAAAAAGCTCTCTAGTCATCAGATTCCTTATCTACATCTGCCTCCACCTTTGATCACTGCTTATGCTCATGCATCTCCATAGCCATGCTGTGAATGTCATCCCACTGTTGGTCCCTCAGTTCAATCCTAAAGTGAGGGAGGCACTAGGTAAGGGTCAGAGGCAAGGTGGGCAAGGTGGAGGCAGGTGCACACAGGCAGGTGAAGGCAGGTGTAGGCAGGTGGATAAGTGCATATGTCAGGTGGAGGTAGGCAGGCATGGGCAGGAAAGTGAGGTAGGCAGGTGCATGAAGGCAATGGCAGGCATAGGTGAGTGGGAATATGAATGCAAATAATAGAGAAACAAATGTAAGCACAATGAAAACAAAGATTGGAAAATCCTACACCCTGGATGGGTAAGGCAGGTAAATTGCAGGTAGATGCATACAGGCAGGTAGAGGCAGGAAAGCATGGGTGGCAGGTGCACATAGGCAACAGCAGGGAGAGGCATAGGTGGAAGTAGGAACATAAGCATAAAGAAAAAAAGACTCACATACCACTGCCAAGTTTGTTTTTGGGTTGTTTGGGACAGCCCACACCCTTTTCAATCCTAGACAGGTGAGGGGGCATTAGGCAAGAGACTGGAGATAAGGTAGGCAAAGAGAAGTTGGCAAAGAGAGTTGTGAGTGTTGAGATGGAACATCTGTGCGGCTATGCCCAGACTGGACAGTCTCAGCTCAGGGGTTCAGTAGAACTGGCCCACAGATTACAAGGGCACTTAATGCTCCAGGACAATTACAGACTTAGTGAACACAGGTTGGCACATGGACTGCATGGACACCTATGTATATACGATACCCTAGAACAATGTGATTACACCCTTATGGCTGATCTAAGAACTCTCTTTTGTTATCTAACCTGATTATTGTATGATTGAACTGTTTCAGATTGACACTTTACCTACTGTCTTTATGATCACATAGTTACATTCACATATGGACCTTTTAGCATGGTTCTATGCTTATGCATACCCCTTCTGAGGGCTCAGGGTATGTGTGGACTTATCAGACTTGTCCATAAGTAGAATATAGTGTATATGTGATATTGTGGATGCCTGTACTCACCCCTTAAGGGCTTATGGACAGTGAGAGGGAACAGCCAGAAGGGAGGGGCTAAAGGTGGGCAATAAGGGACAAGAAGACAAATGAAACATATTTGTCAATGTTTGGTTGTGGCTGATGGCAAAATAACCAAGTTACAGAGGAAAAGAAAAGACCCTTCCATGGTTTGGATTGGTGGACCTCTATAATGATAACTAAGGTAAAAAAGAAGTGCAATACCAACTAGGCTAAGAGGGCAACATAATCTAATCTACATATGCATCTATATAAACCAGAGCCTCTTTGTTGGCATGTTAAAAGTATCATTGTACCTACTTGATATAGTCTTTAGTAATGCTAATATGAATTGAAATGTCTGAGGCAAAGAGTGGAGCATAAGGTATGAATGGTAGGTCAAAGAGGTTGGGAGGGGGTTAGGAACATGGCCTGCTTACCACATATGGGTATAGAAACAGAAGGTGAATGAATCCACAGGGAAAGGGAACTAAGGGGAAACAATATTAAGATAGATGTCTATGTAGCTAAGCCCAGACCAGACAGTCTCACACTTATGGGTTTGGTAGAACTGGTCCAGACATTACTTAGGGGCACTTAATGCTTTAAGACAATCACAGATTTAAAGAGCACATTCTAGCAGATGGACTTAACATACATTCACACAGTTATAATACCCTAAGACAATGTACTTATGCCCCTATGGCCAATCTAAATACCTCCCTTTATGCCCTAGGCCCTCTTACTGTATGATTAAACTGTTTTAGAGTGACAGTTAGATGTACTATATTTATGATCATTGGTTACCTTCATATACACTTGTAGTAACCCTGTTCCTGCTTGTGCATAGACCTTCCTGGACCTTCAATGTGTAGACTTGTCTATATCTGAATATAGTGAACAAAGTGATATTGTGAATGCCCATACTTACCCCTCAAGGGTTTATAGACATGTATATATACCATAGGTAGTATAAATATGTAATATTTGGATGCTTAGAAGGGCCCTTGAGTCACAGGGACCAAGGGGACTGCAGAGGAAGGAATAAGACTGGATTCAACAAGGAGATACTAATACTGACCTGCAGAGGAGGGAATAAGACTGGGGATTAGTCCGCTCCTCTGCAGCCTATATATACATGAATGGGACAATAGGGAAATCCAGACACAGTGGATGTGTCTGGGACATTATTCTGAACAGGACACAAGTTGGGAGTGATCCACTCCATCCACAACACAAGAAAGACACATGGGGCATTGTTCTGACAGTCCCCTGCCACAGACACAGTCAGAAACACTCCAGACTGTGTCCTAAGCATCCTGGACAGCCTAGACTGTGTCCTGAGCATTCTAGGCCCTCCAGACACTGTCCTGAGCGTCCAGGACTGCCAATAACAAGATATATCCTTGGGAGTAAGAAAGATGTCTTATCTCCAATAGAGTTCTTTCTCTATGTGAACTACCTCTCAGCTGCAACTTTATCAAACAAATGGCTTTTGTAGCATATATTGTGCCATACATTCCACAGCTGCCAGACAATGTGCACTTTGGTGAAATCTCACATCCACCTAGCATGACCTAGCCAGTCCCTCAAATCACTTACCTGGTGGAAAACAGGTTATACACATGTGGGAAAATAAATGGATTGCTAGTTTGGATTGGGCAAATACCCACACATCCTAAACATACATACAAAACTATATATACTATCCTAATTGCAATAACTGTCAGTGAGAAATAAAAGCATGCTAAAATAGGCATAAAACTAAGTTGAGTGTGCAAGCTCAATTTCAACATTACCAATTACTATACCAGTTTGAGTATTTTCTAAGGCCCTGTACAGCAATGGGATTATCCAGCATTATCCAGATATCCAGATAATGTTTAGCTCTGGAGTTTTCTGGAGCTCACATCCATTATAGGGGTGCCTATTTGTGTGACATGATATAATATTTTGGCAAAATGAAAGTGTTTCATGTGTGATGTGTGATTCATGATGCATGTGACTGTATGTATGTGATGGGTGATGGGAACTCTTCAGTTGTTGGGAATTCTAAGATTCTTGGGAGTTCCTCATATTTTCTTGACCATCCAATCTACAGCATCATATGGATGTGCAGCATGGCAAGCCCCCCAGATTCTGAAGATTGCCCTCATCAGGAGAAAAGCATATAGACTCAAGAAGAAGAACTGGAATTCATGCAGCTTCTGTTAGACCAGAAGAATGACATGGTGCATGGTCAGACATTTAAGCAGCTAGTGTTTGGCAACATCATGAGAAAGCTGTAAATTCCTCAAAAAGGTCCCAAAAGGAGTGTCACACTAGGATGTCACATGTCTTAGTGTGAGCATTCAGTTCTGGGTTTGGATGCCTTATCCAAGTCTGGTTTCTAATATGGGTTGGAGTTTGGAGTTCTGTCCTTAGAGCTTGTATGGCTGTGGCTTCTGAATGGCATGTAGTGGCACTGGCTATTCTGTTGTCACTCTAGGAAGTGATGTCTGGAGGTGCAACTACATCTTTGTATCACACTTAGTTCATTGGTGATTCACTAAGCTTGTGAATGGAAAGGGTTCTGATGTCTGGTAGGAGCAGCTCCTTCATGCTGCAGGTAGTCATAGTATGTGACGCATGTTACAGAGGTTGTAGTATGTGACTTGTTCATATAGACAACTACAGTTCCATTACTAGTAGCTTTCAGGTTTAGGTTCTGGCTGGGAAAGACAGTGTCTTTCTGTCTGAGTTATTTGGAGTTTCAAGTGAAGAGCAAATATGGCTCTAAGTTGATTTAGCAGGCCTTAGGGTACTTTCTAAGGTGCAAGGGAATGGTTCTGATGGTTCTTAAGCTTTGAGTTCACAAGGGATGAACTAGAAGTCCTGTATTATACAAGAGACTAGGCTTAAGGCTTCAGTCTTGCTTTGGGGGGCTTTTATAGGCCCTGTGGCTACTGTACAGTAAGTACATATGACTAAGTAGAGGGATGATGTGTCTCTAAGGCATCATACTAAGCATATATGACTACAAGGTAGTAAGCATATATGACAAAGTAAGTGATGATGCATCTAGGTGGCATCCTACTAAGCCTATATGACTAAGAGGCTGGATGATGCATTTAAGTGGCATTATAGGCTATGAGACTACGAAACATGGTGGCATATTAGTCTGAATATATTAGTAATGAGTCAAGGCAACTCAACATAAAGTGGAGGGCAGTGAAGCATAATAGAGGTGTGGTAATGTATGGGGATGGATGTGGAAGAGGCTCCCTGCCAGTCCATGAGAAAGTGATTACTATATATGGTTAACAATGATGTAAGCAAAAATAGTCTGGCAGTCTATAACAAGGAGTGTAAAGGCCTGCATAATCTCTTTTATTCATGTTCAACACTATTTTATATATCCTCATATGACTAGTTGAAGGATATCTATAAATCAGTCTTTGATCTGCAGAACAAGTTGGGCATTCTGTAACCAGCCTTAGGTAGACATTCAACTGTCTGCACCCATGTAAGTTCTGCAACTGGGCAAATGAGTGCATTCCTAGTCTGTCTGTACTATTATCATGTGCAACCCTAGCTTGTATGGGTTAGTTTTCTTTTTTGCATTCCCTTTGTGTCATTTTCTGTGTGTCCCTTTGTGTTGTTTTGGAACTATCCCTTTGTTCCAGTTATTGTTGTTGCTGTGTATGGTACTTGTCCCCTTTGGGCCCTAGGCCACCATCTACTATAAGTAGCTGACTCCTTGCCCTGTGTACTGGCAAGTTGCATCTCTTGTCAAACCAATAAAAGTACTCTTCTCTCCATAGTCAGAGTGGCCATTGTGATGAACTGCAATAGGTGGGAACTCTTCAATCCTTCTTCAGCTCTATCTACATTCCAAGTCATAGAGTGACTTGGCTCTCTTCTTCATTTGTGTCTATTTGTCCCTACTAAGAAACCTTGGTGGTAACACATTCACTGGGACTCAAAGATGAGTTTTACTATGTCAGAGGATGTGAGTCCACAGGTCACAGAACTTTGTTGGGTAGTGCACATGTATAGTGTGTCAACAATGCCTAACTACTAGTAGGGTGATAAGTGATTCTCCAAGTTTGCTCACAGAGGCTGGCTGCTTTAGGATCCCATGGTGGAGTTGATGCCATCAAAGGCCAAAGGCACCTATGCTCTTCAGGGTACATGTCATGCAGGCCCCTCTGTGGCAGGGTTGTCTTCAACCTAAGTCAATGAACCTGGAGTTCTCAAAAACATTCTGAAGCATTATCATCTGTGCTTTCTGAGCCATTGTCTGCACTTGCTGTTAGGGCACCATTGTCAGCTTCATCCCAGACTGTGTCATTTGATGCCACAAAGTGCAAACATAGTTCCACTGGCCATTCTCACAAATCAGGCATGAGTAAAAAAAGGCATACATCTAATATCCTCACAGATGGGCTAGCACTTCTTCAAAATACCATTGATCAGTTTCACAGTGCATATGCTTCATCATTGCTGTTAATGCTACCACTGCTACCACCACCAACACCACCTGTGTCTAAACTTGAGGCAAGTGGTTGGTTCTTCCAATGTATAAAGAAGTGCAAACAATAGAGTGATGAATGGCTATCATGGGATAACACCATTTAAGTACTTTAGGTCTTTTAATGAGATGAGACAGCATGCAAGCCTTATATCATGTATAAGGAGGCAGAGGATGAGGGTTTGATGTGCCTGTGGCTTGAAGAGAGGCTGGAGCAGATCAGTAAAAAGGGGCCTACTTGACTTGTAGTATTTAGACTTGTACAGACTTTGTATTACATCATTGTGCTACAGCTACACAATTTCACTAGAACTGCTACTACATATTGTGTGATGCAAGGTGCTGCTGATATTGTTCCTACATGGCATGTGTGATCCTCTCTTGCCTTGCACTGGCACAACTCATCTCAGCTAGCATCACTAGCCCAGCTCCCCAATCCCATTGACAGAACCCATTTGGAGGGCAACAGGTCCTTTAACATACTTGTAAATCTTGTCTGGGTCATATTGCTGAATGAAATTGTGAAGCACAGCCAGTGCAGGTGGAATCTGGGCCTGAATTTATATTATACTCTGGTGGAATGTGAAGGATTTTGAAGTGCCACTTGAGGATCCCAAAGATTCACTCAACAACATTGTGAGTGCTTGCATAACATAAATTGAACAACTCTTTCTGATTGTGTGGGCTTGAAAATGCCTGTAGAACCAGTTTGAAGTATCTGAAAAATGGGGTAGAGATGATTAAAGGCATCATAAACTGTTATGGACTGCCAGACTATTTTTGCTTACATCATTTTTAACTATATATAGTAATTGCTTTCTCACAGACTGGTAGGGAGCCTCTTCCATATCCATCCCCATACATTACCACACCTCTATTATGCTTCACTGTCCTCCACTTTATGTTGTGTTGCCTTGGCTCATTACTAATACTTTCAGACTAATATGCCATCATGTTTTGTAGTCTCACAGCCTCATGATGCCACTTAAACATGTCATCCAGCCTCTTAGTCATACAGGCTTAGTAGGATGCCACCTAGATGCATCATCACTTACTTAGTCATACATGCTTACTATCTTGTAGTCATATATGCTTAGTACAATGCCTTAGAGATGCATCATCCCTCTACTTAGTCATATGTACTTACTGTACAGTAGCCACAGGGCCTATAAAAGCCTCCCCAAGTGAGACCAAAGCCTTAAGCTTAGTCTCTTGTATAATACAGGACTTCCAGTTCATCTCTTGTAAACTCAAAGCTTAAGAACCATCAGAACCATCCTCTTGCACCTTAGAAAGTACCCTAAGGCCTGCTAAATTGACTTAGAGCCATATTTGCTCTTCACTTGAAACTCTGAATGAACTCAGACAGAAAGATGCCATCTTTCCCACCCAGAACCCAAACCCAAAGGCCACTAGTAAAGGAACTCTAGTCATCTATATGAACAAGTTGCATACTATGACCTCTGTAATATGCATTGCATACTACAACCACCAGTAGCACCCAGGAGCCACTCCTACCAGACATCAGAACCCCTTCCATTCACAACCTTTATGAATCACCAATAAACTAAGTGCAATACAAGACATAGTTGCACCTCCAGACATCACTTCCTAGAGTGATAACAGAATAGCTGGTGCTACTACATGCCATTCAGAAGCCACAGCCATATAAGTTCTAAGGACAGAACTCCAAACCCCATCCCATATCAGAAACCAGACTTGGACAAGGTGTCCAAACCCAGAACCAAATGCTCACACTAAGACATGTGATGTCCTAGCATGACATAAGCACTCACTTGGTAATCATGCTGCCCATCCTATCGAGAGGTTTAATGGTTCTTTGACCACTACCATTGGCATTGGCAATATCAATCTCTGTACTGGTGGTGGTCAGACTCTGTCTTATTGACATTCTCTTTATACCCTTGTGCACTACATGTCTCATTTCTATCTCTGCCATAACTATTGCTGGTTGTAACCTTATCACTTTCAGACCAGATGACTGCTAGGTTACTGATAAATTTAACAAAATCATCACTTGTGGTACTCTTGACCAATTAACCAAATTGTATCCCCTGAACTGTGACTCTGCTTGAGTGACTTGCTCTTATTCCACTACCTTGCTTATTAAGTCTACTCCTGACCTCAAGACTTGGCACAGTCACCTTGGTCACTATGACCCACACAAAATTATGGAGATGGCACACACTAGCTCTATATTAGGTATGCCCATTGACCTCTCCCATTCTCTACCCAAATGCAACCATTGTATCCCTGGGAAACAGACATCTTCTTGCATACTGAAGGTACAGGAGGGGGTAGGGCTGATGTGCCCCTGGGTCATATATACACTGATCTCTATGGCCCAATGCCCAGTGTTTCCCATACAGGGACCCTCTACATAATGAATATCATAGATGACTTCTCCAGTTATGTCTGGTATATCCCACTTAAACAAAAATCTGATGCCTTGCATGCTCTGCAAACATGGCATCATGCAGTTGAGGCCCAATCACAGTTCAAATTGAAGATCCTCATCACTGACAATGGGGAACTTGTTTCTAATTCTACCTTGCTTTGGTGTGACACCCACAGATTGATCACCAATAAACCACCCCCTATACATCTGGTCACAATGGTTGGGTTAAACAACTTCTTTGCACCTTACTTGGCTGGGCATAAGCTATGTAATTATCATGCAATGCCCCCACATCTCTTTGGGATGAGTTTTGTCTCACAGCAGTATACCTCACTAACTTGACCACAACATCCACCAATCACAACAAAACTCCCTTTAAGCTTTGGCACAATAAAATTCCTTCCCTCAGTCATGTACAGAATAAGATCAGTTGTCATGCCTTTGCCCTGATTCAGACCAATAACCCAAAAATATACTGCTGATCTACTCATTACACTCTAATCAGATATGCCCCTCACTCAAAGGTGTACTGACTCTGGGACAACACTTCCAACTCTGTCTTTAATTTATTTGATGTCACCTTTATTAAACATCTGGACTCTCAATTGCATGATCTACTCCCTGGTACTACTGTTTCCCTCAATCCTGTTGTGCTCCCTAGTTGGGACACATCTTATCCCATTTCACTTATTCTGTGTACTTCTTTGCTTTCTCCTTTCCTCCCTATCACTTCTGATTCTCCCTTTATCCCTTCTATTTCTGTTACTATCCCTGCCACTACCATTCCTGGCCCTGTTATTAGTTCTGTCCTTGAGTCTGCACTGCCTCCTCTGGTGCTTGCTACTGTCTCTCTCACTGCACCCAGTGACCCAGTCCCTATGCCTGCCCCTATCCCTATGCCACCCTTGTGCTGTTCCCAAGACATCACTGCAAACTCCCACCCACTCACTGCTGCACTCCTTGCCTAGTTCTTCCCCCTTCAATCTTCTTATGATCTGATTCCTCTATCACTACCTAATACCTCCTTTTCTGTGGACACTATGCTTTCTGCTCTTACTGATGGTTCTTTGGAGCCAAGCCCTGATACATGCAATGATCCCTTGTGGGCTGACACCTTAGCTTTATCTAAACAGAAGTTCTGGATTGCTAGCATGCATGATAAGATCTGGAGCTACCTGGAGCAACCACCTGGTTTCAAGGAACCCAGTACGGAGGACTGGGTCTGAGGGCTAATGCATAACATCTATGGCATGAAGCAGGCAAGCCACATATGGAACCAAACCTTCCATGATATGGTCCAATCATGGGGTTTTCATTGCATGAAGAGTGAATGGTGTGTTTACCTACAGGCCACTGCCTCTGGCACCACTATTTTTATCCTATATGTCAATGACATCATTGCAGCTTCCTCCTTGTCACAAGAAACCCTGCACTTCAAAACTGAGCTCCAGTCCAGTGGGACCTCTCCAATCTTGGCCCTGCCAAATATGCCTTAGGCATTTCAATCTCCCACTAGCTTGATCATCACATGATCACTACCTTGCAAACTGTCTTTATAGACTGTCTTCTTAAGAAGGTTCACCAGACAGATGCTCATCCCTGTGACACACCAATGGCCACCAGTCTTATTCTTTGCCATCCTATCAAATCTCTGCATGTTGATCTGACCATTGTCAAATGGATGAAGTGGATACCCTATTGTGAACTGGTTGGGAGCCTGAACTACCTGGCTGTGGCCACCCACCCTTACATTGTGTTTGTGGTTGGGCACCTTGCCTTATTCCTAGACTGTTATTGCTCTGAACACTAGCAGGCTGTGATTTATGTCCTTCATTACATCAAAGGCACTCATGCCCTCTTGCTTATCCTTGGCACCAACTGCTTACCCTCCCTCTCCAGCTTCTCCAACTTAGACTATGCCAACTGCCTGGACACTAGCCATTCTATTAGTGGCTATTGCTATATGCTGGGCTCTGGATTGGTCTCTTAGAGCTCCAAGAAACAGCCCCACATAGCTGACTCTTCTTATTATGCAGAGTATATTGTGTTTCATCATGCTAGCAAAGAACTGCTCTTTCTCTGCAAACTCCTGGAGGAACTTGGCTTTCCCTCCCCTACTCTAATATCTCTGCACTGTGATAATGATGCCACCCACCTACTCACTGAAGACCAATCCAATCACTCCAATATTGAGCTTTCTTATCCCAAAGCTGAGGCACTACATAGATTCTGAAAATTGAAAACTGAAACCTTTTGGATCAAGCCTAGACAAGCTTAGGCTGAACAGAACCAATCACTCAGAATCCACTACATGGATTCTTTGCTCTAGAAATCAAATCAAGTCACTTAGGATTGCAAGGCAATCCTTTATTCAAATCACAACACTTAAACCACTATTTGAACACCTATATAGAGAGCCATAACACTGTCTCTTCCTCTCCCTTGTTCTCCTCATCCTATTACCAACCTCCCACTCCTATCCCTCCTGTGTTGGAAATAGGGGGTGGCTGAGGCAGGTGCACCCTGGATAAGGATCCACAGGTGCACGCATACACCTGAGATGGTGCACAAGCTAAGTACTATACTGAATATATATTCTATTGATTGATTGTTATAAATGACTGACTTACATTGATTCAGTCTCACTTTCATTAGCATTACCTTACTGACTGTGATGGCATGTGAGCCATCTGGTCCCACTTCTCCTTCTCACGCACCTTGATATGAGGCAGTATAAACAGATTTATTACCTACATGTTTCAACCACACTTCATGCAGCGGTGCAGCTCAGATGGCTGCAGCTTAAATACCCTCAGTAGTGTACATTGTACTGTAAACCTCAGTTCTTGTGCAATAGTCACATGCATACTAAGGTACTGTCATCTCTCTCTTACCTTACACATACCTGTACTGATGGGACCTAGCACTTCAATTGCCATCCCTTGTGCAGACATTAACATGTGCATGCTCCTTAGGACTCAAGTGTGCTCTTGCCTGTGTCCCTTGCCTCATGTACCCCTCTCTTGCATTGCCTAGCATGCTGACTGTGCACTCCTCCACATGCTTATCACTCTAGGTTATGGGCCCTGGCCCTCAGCTCTAGGCAATACACTCCACTACACTACACATGCACAATGCAAGTTGAAGAACAAAGCTTGAAGCACACTATCCCCAAGTTGGCTGCTGATGGCAGCAACTGGGTTATCTACTGTGACTGCTTGCTCTGGGTGCTAGACACTAATTCCCTCCTTGATCACACAAAATATGACACTGCCCCCTCATCCTTCACCACCACTGGCACCATAGGCAATCAGACTGCTGAACAATGATGGAAAAAGGAGGATGGAATGGTGAAGCAGATCATTGGTGCAACCATCCCTGACATTGCCTTCAATCGTGTCAAGGTGCACTCCTCTGCAAAGGATGTGTGAGCTGCACTAAAGAAAATGTACAAGGAGTGGACATGAATGCTCCTAGCAGACATGATGAGGCGCTTTAGGAACAAGTGCTGGGGAGACATGGAGAGTATCTGCACTCATTTTGAGGAGCTCTCCCACCTTCAAGTGCAGGTAGCAGCGATGGGCAAGAATATCAATGATGAGGACTACACAGACATCCTCATGTCTTCACTCCTTGCATCCTATGATTCTGCCCACTTATCTGTCAATGCCAGTGCACACCTCACCAAGTCCAAGATCACACCAGATGCCTTCCAAGTGTACATCCTCAATGAGTTCAAGCTGCACAAGCTTAGGAGTGGCAAGAAAGACCCAAAAGACAAAGCTTTCACTGCAGAAAGCACCAAGAAGAAGCCTAAGAAAGATGTAGAGTGCCACAACTGCCACAAGCATAAGCATGTCAAGGCTGACTGCTGGGGCAAGGGCTATCATGCTAGGACGTCATGTGTCTTAGTGTGAGTGTTTGGTTCTAGGTTTGGACACCTTGTCTAAGTCTGGTTTCTGATATGGGTCAGAGTTCAGAGTTCTGTCCTTATAACCATATGGCTGTGGTTTCTGAATGGCATGTAGCAGTGCTGGCTATTCTGTTATCACTCTAGGAAGTGATGTCTGGAAGTGCAATTATGTCCTGTATTGCACTTAGTTTGTTGGTGATTCATGAAGCTTGTGAATGGAAGGGGTTCTGATGTCTGGTAGGAGCAGCTCCTTGGTGCTACAGGTGGTCATAGCATGTGACATGCATTACAGAGGTTGTAGTATGCAACTTGTTCATATAGATGACTAGAATTCCATTACTAGTGACCTTTGGGTTTAGGTTCTGGGTGGGAAACACAGCATCTTTCTGTCTGAGTTTGTTCAGAGTTTTAAGTGAAGAGCAAATACACCTCTAAGTTGATTTAGCAGGCTTTAGGATACTTTCTAAGGTGCAAGGGGATGGTTCTGATGGTTCTTAAGCTTAAGTTCACAAGGGATAAACTGTAAAGTCCTGTATTATACAAGAGACTAAGCTTAAGGCTTTGGTCTTCCTTTGGGGGGCTTTTTATAGGCCCTGTGGCTACTGTACAGTAAGTACATATGACTAAGTAGAAGGCTGATGTGTCTCTAAGGCATCATACTAAGCATATATGACTACAAGGTAGTAAGCATGTATGACTAAGTAAGTGATGATGCATCTAGGTGGCATCCTACTAAGCCTGTATGACTAAGAGGCTGGATGATGCATTTAAGCAGCATCATGAGGCTGTGAAACTACAAAACACAGTGGCATATTAGTCTGAAAGTATTAGTAATGAGCTGAGGCAACACGACATAAAGTGGAGGGCAGTGAAGTGTAATAGAGGTGTGGTAATGTATGGGGATGGATGTGGAAGAGGCTCCCTGCCAGTCCATGAGAAAGTGATTACTATATATGGTTAAAAATAATGTAAGCAAAAATAGTCCAGTAGTCCATAACAAGGGTGGTGGAAAGGCAGGTAAAGGGCCAAGGTGCAATGCACACACAAGTGCAAGCACAGCCTCTATGACAGAGGACAAAGAACTGGAGGCTTGGATAGCCATAGAAGAAGTTGAGGACTATGTCATTATTGACCAACAAGACACTGCTGCTGCTGTAGCGGGGTGCCCCCTAGTGCAGGTGGAGCCATTGCATGCAGGCATGGAGCTCTATGACTCTGGTGCATCAAGGCACATGTCCCCATTCCATGAGTGCTTCATTACCTACCAGTCCATTCCACCACATGGCATCACAACCACCAACAAGTGGAGGTTCTATGCCATTGGGACCAGAGACTTGCAGATTGATGTCCCAAGTAGCCATTCCACTACCCTAGTACTACTCAGAGATGTGGTACACCCCCCAGACATGGCAGTGACCATTGTCTCAATCAGTTGGATCACAAAGGCAGGATGCACAGTCTCCTTTGATGGGGACACCTGCAAGATTAAGAACAGGCTCAGAGCTGTCATAGGGGTCATACAAGCCAGCTTCAATGGTCTCTACAAGGTCAACCACATGTGCCTCACTTTAGTGCACATAGAGTGCATCAACCTGTTGATGCTGCACCAACGATTAGGGCATATCACCCCCAGTACCATTTGGACACTCATGCAGAGTGGTGCCATTGATGGCATGCAACTTATCAATGATGGGTCTGTAATCACTTGTGACACATGTGAGCATGTGAGGACAATGTGCAAAGTTATTCAGAAGGAGAGGGAAGCCCCTCTTGCAGAGGCATTTGGCGACAAAGTGCACATAGATCTGTGGGGACCAGCGCCAATCTCCAGCCCTGGAGGTTGAAAATACTATGTTACATTCACTGATGATCACATGGGCTACACTAGCGTGAAGGTACTCTGCTCAAAAGACCAAGTTATCAATGCCTACAAAAGGTATGCAGCATGGGCACACACTCAGCATGGAGTGTGGATCAAATGCTTGCACTCAGACAGAGGTGGAGAATACATGGGCTCAGAACTCACTGCTTTCTTGCAAGGGGAAGGCACTGAGCACCGACTCACTACTCATGACATGCCCCAGCACAACAGTGTAGCTGAGGTGCTCAACTGTCAACTTATCAAGCACATGTGGGTGATGCTCCACCACTCTGGACTCCCTAAGGCACTCTGGGCAGATGTCACCGCCAAGGGTTTGACAGCAACAATAGACACACTAAGTTGATAAGCTAGGACTCGAAGTGTCCTAGAAGACTTATAGAGAGGAAGTCGACCTGCAAGTTGATGTCGATACCCAGGTTACCGCTTGCTGAGCTTCGACTCAGTAGCCACCTGCAATGAAGTAGGACACTGCTAGTATTGAGACAAGAGACTCAACTTGCCTCTACCAGGCGTAATGAGTCCCCTATATATAGTACATGGTACTTGAGGGCAGGCCTAGGGCCTGAAGGGGCAGTGCTACCTAATTATACTTGAAACACGAACAAGAACAATAGCAACCACTAGCAAAGGTCGCTCAAGAAAATCACAAGCTGATATACATGAAACAGGGCACAAACATGAAACGGGGTCAGAGTCCTCTATTTGGCTGGTTCCGCAACTTACAGGGGTGCGATGGTGTTGAACCATCACCCCAGGCCGGTTACATCACTCCTCCGCTAGATAGAATGCCCTCATCCTGTCTTCCTCCAGCCCGACCGTCGCGCCAGCTGAGGCCGGAATCGCTCGACTCCCACTTGTGGGACTTTCTTCCCAGCCCTGGCAGCGACAAGCTGATCTTCGCTTGCTTGTTTCGCAGCCTCAGATGCCGCCAAATTTGCCTGAGCCAAGCGTAGCTTGGTGCACAGCGTGTCGACTTCCCAGTCCAGGACTCGGTACTGCGTGACTTCGGTGAGGAGAGGCCAGTCATCCAGGTCGATGATGGCCTCACAGAGTGGGTGGTAATCGATCTCAGTTCCCCAGAGGCGAGCGTGGAACCAAGATAGGAGAGGGGAGAGGGGGAAGTCGTCGAATTCAGGGCGAGCATAGAGCTCGATGATCTGGGCATCATGATCACCCGTCGCATTGGCTGCCAGCCCGGCCACTCGTCTGTCATCCAATTGTTTGATGAAAATGGCAGGCTTCTTGCCATCGGGGGTTGTGATGGTAAACTTGGGGAGTCTCCCCTTGTTCTCGACGTACCCATCAGGGCACAGGAGGGGCTCCCTGTTGATTTGCTGAATGTGTGCCTTAAGTTCGCGATTGTCTCAGTTGACATCCTTGAACTGGTGCTTGAGGCATTGCGCCTCGTCCTGGAAAAGGGCCTCTCGTTGCTGAAGAGTGGAGGCGGGCCCACCACCAGCTGACGAAGCTGGGTCGGGCTGAGGTTTTCATATCCGTCCAGGACGGACCGCATGGTGCCCAGGGAGAGAGGGCCTTCCCAGAAGGCATTTGTCTTGAGATCGGGAAATGCGCCAGGAAGGTGGATGGTGTTGGAGGCGGGGGTGGTAGTGGGCTGACTGGGACTGGCTTCTGTGGAGGGAGACTGGACAGTCTCCTCAGGGTGATATGGGTTGCACGGACTGGGACTGGGACTGGGACTGGCAAAGACATGAGAGAGTAATGATGGTTTGAGAGTGGAGGTGGATCGAGTTGATGGTTTTGCTGGGGGTTTCTGCTTCCCTTTTATCTTGTTCAAGGGCCAGCGCTTGTGATACTCCCGAAGGAGATCCGGGGCATGCACTTGGTCAGCTGGTTCCCAAGTGTTATCGCTTTCGGGATAGCCCCACCACTTTATGAGATATTGTACCTTCTTTGATCACCCTTGATAACATGATTCCTGATCTGCTCCACCTTGTATTGTTCTTCATCATCAATTAGGTCAGGGGGAGGTCGGGCGTAATTAGGTCCGTGAGTGTCTGTCTCCCTATATGGGGTAAGGAGGGAAGCATGGAATACAGGGTGGATCAGCCATGAGGCAGGGAGTTGTAGCAAGAAGGCGACCGGAGATACTTCTTTGAGTATCTTGAAAGGGCTGTACGTTTTGGGTTTAATTTGGACCCTTGATGTGGGAGTGCTAGGTGGGTCCCTTCTAACCAGACTTGGTCCCCAGTCTTGTATTGACCCAGGGGTGCTTCGGCCGCCTTTCTATTGATTGCTTTGATTGCTTGTTCTGGTGCTTCTTCCATTTTTTGTGTCTGCTGTTCCACCACCTTGTTGTTAGTTTGGACCCCCAGATCTCCGGGTCCCAGTGTTGGTTCATAACCGATCAGAATCTGATTGGGCGATAGCCCAGTGGTGCTGTTTCTCCGGTTGTTGTGCACTGCAGTAGTGACTGCGACCCACTCTGTCCAGTCGTCTGGCTGCCCACTTGTTACCAGCCACAAGTATTGTTCTATCCATTGGTTTTTTCGTTGGAGAGCCCATCAGTTTGAGGGTGGGCTGCCATGGACAGGTTCTGTTGGATTCCCAATCTTTTGGTGAGCGCCTTTCTGAAACTTGATGTGAACCATGGGTCTCTGTCACTGATGATCTTTCTTGGTAACCTGTACCACGGATAGAGGTGATCCAGGTAGAGTTGGGCAATCCCTGGCCCTGTGATGCTGGTAGAGCAGGGGAGGAATAGGGCGGCACGAGAGCATCCATGATCTACAATGGTGAGGATTGCATCTAGTCCTTGTTTCCACGGTAGTCCGGTAATTAGGTCCATGGATATGGTTTGGAATGGTAGCGTGCCTGGTTTTGAAGGGATTCGATAGAGTGGAACGTGGGTGTGGTGCGTTAGTATTTTGGCTTGTTGGCACATTGCACATCCTTTGACGTAGTCTGCCACCCATTCCTTCATCTTCGGCCACCAGTACCACTCTTGTACTTTTCGTAGGGTTTCGTCTCTCCCTGGGTGACCAGATGTGGGCGTGTCGTGGGCGTTCCTGATGATGGCCTGTCTGAGTTCTTTGAGGTTGGGTATGACGGTTTTTCCCTACATCGTTTGCACTGCTCAGATTCTGTGGGGTGGAATGATCGTAATGTCCTTGTTATCGTCTCCACCATGGTCTGCATTTGATGGCCTGGATAATGCATCTGCCAGGTGTTAGCTTTGCCCGGGATATATTCCAGTATGTAGTCATATTCCTGGAGGTCAGCGTGCCATCGGGCGGTTCGTCGGTTCAGGTTTCTTGGTGACTTCCAGTACTGGAGGTTGGCGTGGTCGGTTCGGATTATGAATGGCTGTTTTGTCCACCCTAGGTGGTGCCTCCAGTGTGCTAGAGCCTTCATGACGGCTAACAGTTCTCGTTTGTAAATGTCATAGTTTCACTCCGTGGGTGTGATATTGCTGAGTAGTATGCCACTGGGTGTAGAATTGGTTTGTGTCATTGGGCCAGAGTTGGTGTGAGGTTGTTGTGCTGTCCCTCTTGCGAGAGTACGGCGCCTATGCTGTATGCCGATGCGTTGATGTGGAGTGTGAATTGCTTCTCGACATCTGGTTGGATCAGTACTGGGCTACTGCACATCCTTGTTTTTAGCTCTTCAAACGCTCTCATCTGTGCCTCTCCCCAGTGCCAGGGTGTGGTTTTCTTTGTTAGTTCAAGTAGGGGTCGTGCAATCTTTGAGTAGTTCAGGATGAAGTAGTGGTAGTAGCCCATGAACCCCAGGAAGCTCCTGACATTGGTTGGGTTTCTCGGTGGGGACCAATCCGCAATCCCCTGTAGCTTTTTGGGGCTCATCCTGAGATGACCTTTTCCCACAATGACCCCTAGGTATTCGATCTCTTCTTTTTGAATTGGCATTTCTCTGGTTTGAGGTAGAGATCGTTGTCCTCCAATTTGTCCAGCATCCGATGGACATACTCCCGATGCCTGGCAGTGTGCTGTTCTTCTGTTTTGTGTGGTCGTTTGGCTGTGTGAATGGTGATGTTGTCCATGTAGACCGAGAGCCAGCCCTCTCCTACTTCTTGCCAGAAGATGGTATTCATCATCATTTGGAAGGTTGCTGGGGAATTTGTGAGGCCGAAGAACATAACCGTGGGTTCGAATAGTCCCTTGTGGGTTAGGAAGGTGGCCTTCCATTCATCCCCTTCCTTGATCCTGATGTTGTTATAGCCCCATCGTACGTCCACTACTGTGAACTTGGTGCATCCGCTGAGTCGGTCTACGACTTGTGGGATGAGGGGTGAGACGTTTCTGTTTCTTTTGGTCCATTTGTTGACGGGTCGGTAGTCTTGCACCGCCTCAACTTCCCATCCTTCTTCTTTACAAAGAAGAAGTTAGCTGCATATGGCGATTTGGAGATGCGAATGGTGCCCCTCTTTAGATGCTCTTGGACGAATTTGTGCATCTCTGCTTCTCTTCTTGTGTGAGGGGTAGTAGTCGTCCTGGCATGGTGTGGGTGCCCCGGTAATAGTTCGATAGCGTGGTCCCATATGGTCGAGCTGGGCATCCGCTGCAGTCTTCTTCGCTGAACACCTTTTTGTGTCGCCTGTACTTGGCTGGGATGGTGTTATTTTGTTCTGGGTTGTCTGTGACACTTCCTATTGTCACCCTTCCTAGGAGGTACACATCAGTCCTCCTCCTGACTGGTGTGGTACGTTCTTTGTCCGGGATACGTATACCGCCTTGGCGGCATTTGGGGCTGAAAGGACGATGGGGAGATGGGTGAAGTCGATCCATCCCCTTTTCCAGTCAATTTTCGGCTGGACGGACGAACCATGGGTATCCAAAGATGGCTTTGTGGTCTCCCAAGTCGGAGAGGAAAAACCTTTGGTTCATGGTCTGCGTTCCTGTTTTGAACTGTAGGTCAGTGTAGTATTTGAGGGCCCCACTCTTGTTTTCGGTCCCATCACATTGAACAATGGCCTCGGGGTCGCAAGTCGCTTGATAGGGAGTCGTAGCCACCTGGCTAGTCAAGGCTCATAAAATTTTCGGTGGCCCCTGAGTCTATGAGGGCCACTCCTTCGGCTCTTTTTGCAATGGATCATGCATAAAAACGACTGTCATGGATTTCCTTGCTGATATGTACATGTTATTGCTATGAATTCGCCTAAGCAGGGCCGATCTGATTAGGCAGAGGGAAAATCCTGTGCAACCCCCATTTCCTTGGCCAATTTGATTTGGTCGTTGAGGGACATTCCCTCTAGTTGTGCTCGCATGGTGGCCACGAGGTTCCCTCTGATGGTTCTGCCATCTGATAATCTTGGTCTTCTTCCTCTTGGAAGTCGATGAGGTTGGCTTGCCTTGGGTTTTGCCTATAGGGGTTCCTGGGTTGTTGTCGCCTTTGGGGCAGGCGCGGCAAAATGGCCTTCTCTGCCCAGTTGAAGCACCGCATTGCTTCGTACCCTGGTGCCATACGTTTCCTCTTGCAGGTGGCCCTGTTCTTTGTCTCCAGTTCCCTCTCCTCTCCAATTGTTAGGGGTGCGGCCTCTGGACAGGTCCATGGGACTGGGGTGTTTTCATGGACGGGGGCGTTTGTTGAGTTATACTGGGGGGTTTCCCTGACTATATCTGGCTGCCAATTCCTTTGCTGGAATGGGGCGGTCGGGCGGGTTGTTAAGTCATTGGAAGGGTGACTGCCCTGCCAGGGTCTTCTTTAGGATGCCATCTATGATGGTCTTCCCTTGCGCAATGGTTTTGACCTTTTCTTTGAGGTCATGATAGGTGAGGGGGATCAGTGGTTTCAAGGTGTCGTGTAGGAGCGATGCTGGGATTCCTTGTAAGAAGATATTGTAAGTCTCTTCATTTCCCAACGTGTATCCCGCCTTTCTTGCCAGGCTTTCGAACCTGGTGATGTATTTGTCATAATCAGATCCCTTCATCCGGCAGTCTCTGATTTCGTTTCTGGCCCATTGTGCTGCCTGGGTGTCCTGGAACTGCTGGCTAAACTCCAGGAGGAATTGATCCCACAATGCTGGGATATTGTCTTGGGGCATTTGTAGTCTGTTGATCCACTCGCCCATGTCTCTGACCCATTGGGCCGTGTTTTCCCCTTTGATGAGGGTGAGAGTGAAGGCGATCTTTTTGAAAGGGGAGTTGTACCCTGCTACGTCCACATTCAGGCGTAGGTACCCTTTTACTTCTTCGATAAAATCATCGGCTTTTGACCTGTCTCCCATGAAGACTTGTGGGAGTGCTCCCATGGTTTTTACATTGGCTGCCGCTGCTACAGGTACTTGTGGCATGTTCGGGTTCAGTCCTCCTGGTCCTCCGGGTCCTCCTGGCCCTCCTGGTCCTCTGGGTCCTCCTGGCCCTCCTGGTCCTCCGGGTCCTCCTCTGGATCCTCCCGGTGGTCCTGACCTTTTGAGGACCTGTCTGAGGACATTCTGGATGTGTTGTGGTGCACTCTGGGTGATCGTGGATGGCTGGGCGGCTGTGGCTGTGGCTGTGGTTGTTTGTGTTGACATGGCTTGTGAAAGGCTGGGGATTCTGTTTCCAGCTGGTAAGGCGTCGGTTGGTAGTCCTTGGAGTGGAGTAAGAGTTCTGATGGGGAATGCTGGTGCCTTTTCTTCCACCGGGGTAATCTTGATTTTGTTGAAGGCGTCATCGATTTCTTTGACCACCTCATCTGACTCTGTATCTGAGATGACCTTGGGTTCTTCTAGTTCTTCGTCGAGAAGCTCATCAGCTTCTGATCCTTCAGTGTCGTATTCGTGTAGCTGTGGGACTGTCGCTCCCCAAGGTATACCATCCTTCAGTCCAATGGACTTCTCTCCACTTGTTGTCGTGGATGCACACCAACTTTGGGTTGGTCAGTGCTTTGCCTCTTGCGGTAACAATGATTTGTATATCCCAGTCCGTGGGATTAGCTGGGTGTTCTTTGGAGATGTACTGAACTCTGTGGTTCCTTCTGCCTTTGGTGGCATCTACCCAATCGAGGGTCGTAGTCTGCAGTGTTCCTTCTGAACTGCTAGCCATATTGGAAACAAGTTGAGTCTAATGTCACCGCCAAGGGTTTGACAGCAACAATAGACACACTAAGTCAATAAGCTAGGACTCGAAGTGTCCTGGAAGACTTATAGAGAGGAAGTCAACTTGCAAGTCAATGTCGATACCCAGGTTACTGCTTGCTGAGCTTCGACTCAGTAGCCACCCGCAATGAAGTAGAACACTGCTAGTATTGAGACAAGAGACTCAACTTGCCTCTACCAGGCGTAATGAGTCCCCTATATATAGTACATGGTACTTAAGGGCAGGCCTAGGGCCTGAAGGGGCAGTGCTACCTAATTATACCTGAAACACGAACAAGAACAATAGCAACCAATAGCAAAGGTCGCTCAAGAAAATCACAAGCTGATATACAGGAAACAGGGCACAAACATGAAACGGGGTCAGAGTCCTCTATTTGGCCAGTTCCACAACTTACAGGGGCGCGATGGTGTTGAACCATCACCCCAGGCCGGTTACACAAAGAAATGAGAGCATTCCTAGGCTTTGGCAACTTCTACAAGGACTTCATAAAGAATTATTCCCTCATCGCTTGTCCACTCCATGACCTTACCAGGAAAGGACAACAATAGACCTGGAACGCCATCCAGAATGATGCCTTTGAGCATCTAAAGAAGCTATTCACATCCTACCCTGTCCTCAGAAACCCCGACCATTCCAAACATTTCATCCTTGAAACAGATGCCTCAGCATATGCTGTAGGAGCTACCCTCTCCCAAGAATTTGAAGATGGAAAACACCCCATTACCTTCTTTTCAAGATCCCTCTCACCAGCTGAAAGAAACTATGATATCTACAACTGAGAACTCCTAGCCATTATCCATGCGGTTAAAGCCAACTGCCATCTCCTGCTGGAGCATTACACAAAGTCTTGATCCATTTGGATCATAATAATCTGAAATACTTTAAGTCAGCACAAAAGATCACCCCTAGACAAGCACGATGAATGGAATTCCTCGAAGATTACAACTTTGAACTCCAACACCTACCTGGGTCCACCAACACTATGGCTGATCTCCTATCTTGGAGAAAGGACCTAGAACAGGGGGTAAAGATCAACGATGACATAACAATTTTACCTCCTGAACTTTTTATCAACAAGATTTACCTTCCCCCTAATAATGACAAATGGTGAGCTGTCCTCCAAGAAATCCACAACTCACCCACTGGAGGACACCCTGGCATCTCTAACACCTGGGACCTAGTAAAATGACAATATGAAGGCCCCAGACTACGTCAATTTGTCAAAGAATATGTCAAAGGATGCCCCACCTGCCAAGAGTCTAAACCACACCACCACAAATGAGCACCAATATACCCATTCAACACACACACAGAAGCTGGACCTTTTCAATACATGTTAATAGATCTCATCACTGACCTCCCAAAGTCTGGGAAATATGACTCTATACTCACCATCGTTGACCAGGGATGTTCGAAAGCTGCCAAGTTCATCCCTTGTAACAAGACAATAGATGGACAAGGAGTCGCCACCCTCTACTTCTGACATTTATACCCTCTATTCAGCATTCCCCAGAGAATCATCTCCAACAGAGACCCCAGATTCAAGGGTCATTTCACCAAAGCTGTGTGCCAAGCCACAGGTATACAACAAAATTTGTCAACAGCTTTCTACCCCAGAACTGATGGCCAGAGTGAACACATGAACCTCTGGGTGAGACCTTCCTCTGGCAATTCATAAACCCCTGACAAGACAATTGGAGCACACTCCTACCTCTAGCAGAATTCACTCACAACTCCTGGAAACATGAAAAGACAAGGTTCACCCCACATCAACTTATCACCAGGTGCAACCCACCTGCCAAATGGACCATCCCCACGATTCTATCCCCACAGTAGAACATCGCCTCCAGGAACTGACTAAAGCAAGAGTACAAGCGCAAAACACCCTACAAAGAAGGATAAAAGCACCAATACTGACCCACACCTACTCCATAGGACAGAAGGTCATGCTTGATGGGCGCAACCTGTCACTAAAACTTCCATCAAAGAAACTAGGGCTGAAACACTTAGGACCCTTTTTGATCTCAGAAGTTATTTCCCCAGTTGCCTATCACCTTGTGCTACCCCAGAATATGGGAATACACAATGTCTTCCACACAACCTTCTCTCTCCATACAAGGAAACAAAGGCCTATGCATACCCTACATAAGGCCACCCCCAGATACAATAGAAGGAGAAGAAGAATATAAATTGAAGAAATTATGCTGACAGACTACATGGGTGCAACCATCAGTGCCAATACCTTGTCAAATGGAAAGGATACCCACTTGGAGAACTCATGGGTCAGCAAAATGACTACATGCTCTGATCTCCTTCAGGAATACCTTCCTCAAAGGTATAAATACCCTACCCCAAGATGATGAAATGACAGCAGCATCACCAGCTACTACACCCCACAACACAACACAATGTCTTCCACTTCCTCCCCTCCACACCGCACTAACAGCATCACACACCCATTCCCCCTCCTCTTTCCTCCTCTCTGAGTATAACACCTCAGCCACCTCTCTGTCCTCCTGGATGCCACCCTCCCACTTGCCATCAGAGCTCCCATGATGGCAGACATCAAGAAAGAAGCAGCAAGCATGCTGCCAAGATTGCCTCGACAACGAGCACTACCAGTCACTCAAAGCCACCCTCCACATGTTCAAAGCTAAGAAGAGGCTTCCATCTTCCCCCTCTGCCACCACTGACATAATAGCAACTTGGGACCTCCATGTTACTAACATGGAAGAAGAAGAAGAAGGCACCACCACCCTTGCCTCCCTTGCTGCCCTGTCCGCTGCCAAACAAGTCTGCCCAACACCCGCTGCCTCCACCAATTCCCTCCCCTCACTCATCCCAGAATCTTCCACTGATGAAGATAGCAACCACCCAGGAGAAGGGTGGCAACCTCATGATGACAAGGACTTCTTCATCCCTCACAGGAACAGTCTCAGGCAGGCTGAATACATATTTTATAATCTTAAGGATAGGAAAAACCCCCTCATCTGCACCACCCTTGGCAGAGGCCACCCTTCTCACACTCATCTCCTTCATCCAAGGCCTGCCCCCTACCACGTCCCCCTCCTCACCACCAGACAAGCCTGTCTGTTCAATGAAGACAAACCATTCAATACCTGGGTCAACCAGGCTATCATTGACCTTGGGGACCCCTCTCTCCTAGCTGGAGTAGAGGCTTATCAAGGATGGGAGAAAGAGGTGAAGGTAATGGAAGAGAAGATCACACTCCTTCAAGAACAACTGAAGGAGCACAAGGAAAAGAGCAGGGAGTGCCTGTGAGATTTGCAGGGAGCTGACACCTTCCAAAGGATCAAACAAGAGATTTGATGGATGGACCCCGAAGAGTATGAGCCAGAGGCTGACAACACCTTAAACAAAGTACTTAGTAGGGGACCCCAAACTCACCAACCCCACCATCAATCTTGCCCCGCCCCACCTCAATACACCAAGAGGCTTTACTGCCACAACCATGGATGGGGCACCCACAACACCTTCCTCTGCCCCATCCTGCTCACCTGCTACCACTGCAAAGGGAAAGGTCACACCAAGAAGACCTGCCCCATCCTGCACAGGGTCTAAGGACATTGAGCAGGGAGTGAATATCATGGCCTAATGATGGCTGGTAAGGACTTGCAATACAAGTACAAGTACTTACCTATACAATTCCTTTTTCTTTCTCTTGACACCCTCTTTTCTACTTGATATGCACCCCATTTTTCACTATGTACTTGCTGTGGCGCAGTCCCTTAATGGATGCATCACCTTCCCTTCTACCTTACTGCAGATTACTGTACTATTTACTGCAGATACTGCGCATGCACAGCATCCAGAAGCACAGCAATGCATAGCTAGCACAGCCTCATTTTCCAGTAGTATATAAAGGCCCCAAGTTCTGAGGACCAGCCTTAAGCTTGGTCTTCTGTGCAATACAGGACTTTAAAGCCTCACACAGTCAGAAGGGAGCACCTTCCTATCCTAAGAGCAACCGATCCACTCAACTCTATCATCATTCTCATCTTTGAGACTAAGACTAGGCCAATGTAACCGGCCTGGGGTGATGGTTCAACACCATCACGCCCCTATAAGTTGCGGAACCGGCCAACTAGAGTATTGTGACCTCGTTTCATGTCTGTGCCCTGTTTCATGTCGATCAGCTTGTGATTTCTTGAGCGACCTTTGCTATTGGTTGCTATTGTTCTCCTTCGTGTTTCAGGTATAAATAGGTAGCACTGCCCCCTTCAGGCCCTAGGCCTGCCCTCAAGTACTATGTACTATAAATAGGGGACTCATTACGCCTGGTAGAGGCAAGTTGAGTCTCTTGTCTCAATACTAGCAGTGTTCTACTTCATTACGGGTGGCTACTGAGTTGGAGCTCAGCAAGTGAGAACCCGGGTATCGACATTGACTTGCAGGTCGACTTCCACTCTACAAGTCTTCTAGGGCACTTGGAGTCCTAGCTCATCGACTAGTGTGTCTATTGTTGCTGTCAAACCCTTGGCGGTGACAGCCAAGGTGGCTAGTACTAAGAGTAATAGACTAAGGGACACAAGCCGGTTTAGTAACACAGTGTCCTCATCGATATTTGAAACCAATGAGTCAGCTCAGAACAAAGAGTGACTCAGAAGAACATTCAGTCAAGGGACAATGCCCTTAGACCCAATTATCAGAAAGATACAAACCGCAGTTGCAAGAGCCAACTGGGTTAGATGTGTTAGAAAGCGCATTGAATATGCAAGCTTCTTGAAAGCCATATGAACCAGAACCTTTTGGTTCAAGCTTAGATGAACTTAGGTTGAACGAAACCAGTCACTCAGAATCCACTGCATGGATTCTTTGCTCCAGAAACTGAACCAAATCACTCAGGATTGCAAGGCAATCCTTTGCTCACATCTTAGTCATTGAACCACAAGTCAAACACCAGTACAGAGAGACATAACCTGTCTTTTCCTCTCCCTTGTCTTCTAACGCCTTGTCCTCCTCATCACCAACCTCCTACTCCTATCCCTCCTGAGCACCACTGCTCACCATCACTACACCATCCACTTTAAGCCTGAAATAGGCTGACTCCTGCAGAAGACAACCATCGACATCAACCAAAACCTTCTTAGACAAGGAAGGCCGAAGCAATTAGCAGAACCACTAGAACTACATTGAAGAACCCCAACATGCCTACCCTGGGCATGACAGGCAAGGGGGATCAACAAAAAATCAGAAAAAAAAAATTCAGCTTCTACAGGAAAATTCAGATCCAATGGGTTAGTACTCAAATGTATGTACTGTCATAAAATAATATAGTAGGGTGCTAAGTTAGGTGCGAAGCTATGATGAGTGCGTGAGCTCGATCTCAACAGGGACAATTCCATATGGGTATGACATAGGCCTCGGCCTCACCATGCGCATCGTTGTCGCAAATAATACGGTTTGCATCTGTTCAAAGATACTGAAAAGGCTGAAATGCAAAAAGATAACATGTATGCATTGTACAGGCGTATCACGGAGTTGTAGCGGGGTCGGAGTGCCCGGGCCGCCGACCTCGCTCTAAGGCTTCTTCCCTTTGACTCTGCGCGACTATTCTCCTCCCTCTCGCTCCACTACCATACTACCCCACCCAATACTTGCAAACGTTTAGTTCAAGATTATGTTTTTCCAGCCCTTGTTTTCGATCTTTTTTCTTTCCTTTGACGTGATCGCTACTACTAACCCCAGACTCTCTTCTCAACTTCTTTGTTCAACAAGGATACTGTGTGTCGATTCCGTCTTTTCTGGCCTCGCGCTGGTCTTATCTGTGAGATAAGATTCACTTCCTGCCTTTCTCAAGTCTGTGCTCTTATACCGCTCGTGCGTTTCATATTCCATGCCTCTCACTATTTCATCGTACTGTACCTACTTTACCTTCCACTTGCATTTGTCCTTCAATGTACCAATCACGCGCTTCCCGCTCCTCTCTTATGAACTCTGACATTCCATTTAAGCTACACAGAAAGTGTCTGTGTTTGTATCAATCACCTCGCCCGCTACCGCGCTCGCTTCCTCCTTGATTCACTCCCTGTGTGTTCGTCCCACTTCTCTCGCTCTCGCTTTTGCGTCTCTCCTGTCCCCTCGCCTCTTTTGACCTTCCCCTGTCGCACATCTCTCACTTCGCCTTCTTTCTCTGGCCTCACCTCGCCTCTGACCGTTTTATGGTACCTTGCCGACGGTTTCTTGTGCTGTGGATTCCCTACTAATCGATTGGTGCATGTGCTCTCTGCTTCCATACGTAGATCCCATCTGTCTTTCTCAAGCTTGTGCTCTTACACCGTTCGTGTGTCTCATCTTCCCTTCCTCTTATGCCTCTTCTCCTTTCAGCGTATCTACTTTACCCCTCACTCGCCTTTGTCCCTTTCCCTACGTATCGGACTCGGATGGATGACTACTCGTAGGTATCTTGTCGGCATGTACAATCTGCTACAACCCCCATCGACAGGGAGACTTGTTACCGCCTCGAGAAGCCATAGGATGAGAAGTCAGCGAAAAACAATTATCTCACCCATCTGTCCGATGCCGTGCTCGCTTCCCCTCTCTTTCTTCGCTCCCTGTGCGTTTGTCCCTCTTCTCTCGCTCTCGCTTTTGCATCTCTCCCGTCCCCTCGCTCCTTTTCCCCGTACCTTGCCACGGTTCTCTCACCTCGCCTTCCTCACTCCCGCCTCACCTTGCCTCTGACCGTTTTACCGGCAGCTTCTTGTTCTGCCTCACTTGTCACCCTCTCCTTTCGTCCCGGCCTTGGACTTAAACTATATTTACAAATGTTCACATGCACTTCAGAGCTTGAGTGTGGGGAGACAGAGACTTGTTTAGGTCTCATCACAACTCAACCCACAATGCTCTGGACTCCCTGCTGATCTATCGCTGCATGTGTTCTCTGCCTCCGTTTTTCCAATCTACACAACGCGAGAGCATGACACTGTCCCGTCCAGACTTTAGACTCTCCGGGTCCTCATCCCGTATCAGCGCCCGTTTTCTTCCATCTCGTCAAGCAGCACCTAAGTCCACCGCATCACACCCTCTCCTTAAACCCCATCCAGCTCGCAATCGCACATGGGGACTCGAGGCAGCAGTTGAGGAAGCCAACAGCGTTTGTCACGGCATAGGTGCGCTGGAACGCGAAGAACACGACCGCTCACGCGATGTCTATCTTCAGGAATGCTGGCAATGCGTTGACAAGCTTGATTATACCCGCGAGCCTCGTCGATGACCGCGAAGAGGATGCACACCATGCAGCTGCACATCAAGGGCTCAGCTGTTGTCAGGACCTTGTTTTGTGAGGGGAGAAATGGTGCCAGTTTGACGCGGTCGGAGTCAAGTGTGGTCTCGTGAAGGAGCAAGAATGAGTTGATGTCGTGTGAGTCCGAGCCAGAATTACCAGGCAAGGGGGCAGGCTTGTTAGACGGCTTGCAAGAGTCGGTATCTACTTTGTCTAGGAAAAAAACTATCCTATCTGTTGTCTGACGACTGCCCGGAAGAAAGGCGAGGCATACCCAAGCCAGTCACCGTATTGTTGCCACACTTCGGGTATGAAGTCCCTTATTGTCCCCTCGGCAGCCCATTGATGGCGACTCGGTCTCATTTGTAAAGAACTGGCCCGAACCTCCCTGTGAGGAAGTTGTATGAAATGATCTCTCTGTGCTTGCTACACGACTGTGCTCATATGTGAAAGCATTGTTGATTGTTGACACGTTGATCAGCTCTCAGGACTTGGGATTACATAACGTATGCAAGTCGCGATCAAATGGCTGTGGCATATTATGGCCACGTGGCAAATGCAACATGCTCGCGGCTGTGTGGCTGTGCAAACATGCTTGAGGCCTCGAGACACTGTCTTTCACATATCTCCTCCCTCCTTGGCAGTACTACGGCAATTCTCTTTCCAATTTTTCACCCAAACCATGGCAGACACACAGTGTGGGTCCTGGATCTGTCCTCGATCTCAGACATTCTTGGCTGAACCCTTTTATTCCTCTTCCACGACTCTCCCCCTCAACACTGCAGCCTCTTTGCTCGAAATCGATAGCCACATTTCTCTATTCCAAAATCGACTCTTGACATTCCCTAGATCCCACCCTCTGCACTTCGCGTGCCTCTATTCTTTGGCCATTCTACGATTGACACGCTACGCGTCCTCGGCCGAGGTTGAAGACCTCGACAAGTCAATTTCCCACTCTACTGAAGCTATACTCCTGCCATTCGATTCTTCGATTGACCTCGGCTCATACGTCATTGGGACTTTCTTTTACCTCGTCAATGGCCTTCTTCTTCGCTCGCAGAGGCTCGAACAGCCCAGCGATGTGAATCACGGTATTAAGTACCTTCGTTACCTTCAAGAGCAGTCGCTTGAAACCTTCGCCGCTCCACAGAATGAGTTTAAAGCACTCTTGATGTGGGCTCTAGCCGTTCAGGTGGAACTGGAGTCTGTCGATCCAATGAGTGATATTGGGGAGATGGCGACCCTGTGCCGCGAGCTTCTCACCTCGGGCGATTCAGAATCACTTCTCATTAACTCGGTGAAATTGTTGGTCGATGCTATTATTGGATCTGCTATGTCACTTTGGCAATCACCATGCGAAGCTATTGAATGTCTCCGTGGGGCAAGGATACGATTACCTGATTTGCAAAACGTTCGCACCGCGCTTGCCATTTCTCTTCTTTTTCGCTTCAATCGGGCTCACTCAAATGATGATTACGAGGAGGCAAAGTCAATCCTCGACGAAATGATTGCTGATCCAAAGGAAAATGTGACATTGGCCATGCAACTGGTTGTATGGCTTGCGCAGGAGCGATTCCGCTTTGATTCAAAGCCAGAGCATTTAGCGGAGGCAATTCCCCGCGTTCGTACTCTTCTCAAGGCAACGTCTTTTGAAGATCCGGTTCGTCCCCCTGTCGTGAAGTTGTTGGCAGATCTCGAGCAGACACGCTTCGAGGAGTTTGGTGTCAGAAGTGGTCGGCAAGAAGACAATGCCGAACTTGTCGATGATCCACTTCTGGCTGCGTCTCCTCAAATGGCTAAATCAAACCGGGTCGAGTTTCCCTTCCCGATGCCGGACAAGAGAGACCCAGTTCCTCATCTTCGTGCACTCGTTTCCATAGACGACATCACTGATCTAACGAATCTCGGAAAGGCCATCGAGTACTGCAGACTCTGCCTTGCTTCCCCTCACCCACACGTTCCACTCACCCTGAATGCATTGGGTAATCTCCTTAACCGATCATTTCACCTCACGGGCAATATTGACCATCTCAATGAATCAATTACTGTGTACCGTTATCTCATCAAAATGCCAGATGTGCCGATCAATCTTCATACGATCGCTCGACAGCTTATTGATTGCTTGGTCTGCCGGCTCAACCTGTTCAAGGACAGAAAGGACGCTGACGAAATCATGAAACTATTCCCCTCGCTGCCACCGATATAACCACAGATGTACCCACTCGATTCAGCACCTCATGCCAATGGACGCAGTTCGCACGGGTTCTCAGGCACTCATCCGTACTCAACGCATACGAGACTGCATCTCATTGATGCAAGAATCTCTCTCCTTCGCTCCTACCCTCGAAATACAACATTTCGTCTTGTATCAATGCGCGATCAATACCAGCAGCTGCCACTTGACTATGCATCCTATCTCATCCAGATTGGTCAACTACAGCAGGCCATCGAGATTCTCGAACGAGGGAGGGGCCTCCTCTGGTCAGAGATGCGTGGCCTCAGGACTTCAATTGACCAGCTTCATGCAATTAACTTGCACTTGGCGCAGAAATTTGTGGCTGTCAACCAGGACCTCGAAGCACTGACAACTTCAGGCTCTCCGGCCGTCTGGATCCAGGATGGCCAAGTCAGTGGTCACGAGGGGATGGATCCACTCGGTCGCCTTGTGGTGAAGCAACGGAAACTTGTCGAGGAGCGTGACGGGCTCATTTCTCAAATCCGAGCCCAGCCAGGCTTCGACAGTTTTTTGATCCCACCTTCATTTGACACCCTTCGTTCTGCTGCTGCTGGCGGGCCTGTGATCTTAATTAACTATTCTAGATGGCGTTCCGACATCATCATTCTCCTCCATGACTCCCCTCCCTCCCTTATTCCGACATGCAACGATTTCTATGACCGCGCAAAAGGATTGAGGGACAAGTTACTGGCTGCACGAAATAGCGGCCTTGACTCAAGGGAATATGAGGACGCATTGCGTCATGTACTCAAGCACCTCTATGATCTTGTTGGCCATCCAGTGGTCGAGAGACTCTGCGAGTTGAATGTACCAGAACAATCCTGTATTTGGTGGTGCCCGACCTCCGTCTTCTGCTCCCTTCCTCTCCATGCCATGGGTCCAATTCGATCAGACGGTCGGATTAAGCTGTACTTCTCAGACTTATATATCCCTTCGTACACTCCAACACTCTCTGCGCTTATAGAATCTCGCAAACCCAGTGTGCGGGCATTGAATGAGCCTTCGATGCTCCTAGTGGTGCAGCCTGATGCTCAGATGCCAAAGTCATTTGAGGAGATGCACATTGTCCAGACTGTCTGCCCATTAGTGGAAACTCTCAGTGGGAAGACAGCAACACCCATTGACACACTCGACCGCCTCAGAAAACACCGATTTGCTCACATCTCATGCCATGGGATACTTGAGACAGGAAAGCCATTTGATACCTTCTTCAAACTTAATCAAGGCGCACATCTTACGCTACTCGACATAGTGCGATCTCGCCTTCCTATGGCTGAATTCGCATTCCTTGCTGCCTGTCACACGGCAGAGATCACAGAGGAGAGTATTGCAGACGAGGACTGCACCTTACCGCAGCTGTTCAATACAGCGGATTCCGGAGCGTGGTCGGGACAATGTGGGCGATGGCGGACATTGACGGACCAGTCCTGGCTGAAAGCTTTTACAAGTCTGTGTTTTCGGATAAATGGCAAGGAGTGCCATATCATAAGAGAACAGCTGAGGCACTTCGGGATGCTGTGAAGAATCTAAGAAGGAAGGGAAGGAAGAAATTGGAGCGTTGGGTGAATTATGTGCACTATGGGGCGTGATTTAGGGATGTCCATTGGTGATCTTTGTAGGTGTGTATATATGTTTCTACTTATAGTACTCGTTGTTCACATTTATACCGTAGCCTTTCACTTTTATCCTAGGATTTTATTTCCATAACTACGGATCATCGCGGTGCCGTCTCAACCTGCGACGAGTTGATTTGATCAAGCGCCATTGCCGGTTCTCGCCCATCGATAACCGACGGCGCAACTCGCGCCGCTCTGCGGGCGAGGGCCACGTTTTTCTTTCTACCTTCGTTCTCGTTATCCCTCTCTCTTGCCTTCCTCATCTGTCGTGCGCCCATCTTTGGCCACACAATTTTATTACTAGATTCTCCCAATTTGCTCTCTGTACGGCATCGGTCTCTTTCCGCAGTCGCCTGATCGCGCTCTTAAAAGTTTATTGTCTTGAGTATTTAGCAGAGCCTGATGTGTGCTGAGATGCCATTCCAGTTGTCACGGACCTGTTCTCTCGACCTCGCCAGCGCGCTTCCTATATCTCTCGCCGTTTTCGCTCACGCCCGCTCTTCTCCAACACCTTCGCATGACTTTCGCTCCGTATTGAATTGTTGATTTACTGCAACACATCCCATTCTCGCTTATCTCGCGCTCAGTACCGCCTGCCTTTGTCATCTCAGCGTTCTTTCAGGTGGAATCTCACGCGTTTCATGAGTTATCCAGATTGTGCTAAACTCATTATCAACGTGATGCCCTCTGAACTCCTCGTACAAATGAACGTAGTAAGAAATAAAGCGTACCAGCCAACAGTCTTTCTCTGCTACCTAGGACACTCCTACAAGAATACGGGGAGCTCGGGGAGTTCATGCGCACGATGAAAAGCGTAACTGCAGTATGACCATGAGTGGTACCTAAGAGGATTCCCGATGCTGTAGGACTTGTCATTGATAGGAAGGAGACGTAGTGTGGGCACTCCATTGGTTGACATGTTACTCGCTGCCGAGAATGAAAACCTCCGAAAAAAGTGAACGATCTGCATATAGCTGAAAGAGAACGGCTCTGAGTGAAGTCTCCGTTCCACCAGCCGATTTGCCAGCTAGGGAAGACGATTGCCCAAGAATAGAGAATGACAGGATGAAACAGCACAATTCAAGTTCGACTGAGTTTTGCGTTGGGTACTTAACCGAGGCAAGGAGGGTATGTCACCATAATGGAGCTGTCGCCTACCCCAAGAAGGATCGCACATGGGAATGCTCCGAACGCATCAATGAGACAAGCGATCGTGAGCAGCGTCTTACATGAGTGGCGGCGCTACTCTTCCATGCTGGGACCTCTAATCTCGTGATTCTGCGAGCGCGCCCCCAGTAGGCACCAGCAAAGCAACCACTGGCCGACCAAGCTACGTACTAACGATATGATCGTGCTCACAGACGCGGTACACGACGTGCGACCAACCAAGATTTCGAGCCGTTCTGCAGTAGCACGTTGTAGTACTGCTCCATGGTACCTGGTACCAACCTCCCTTGGAAGAAAGTGGCGGATGTGTCGTGGTGGTTGCGTTCGGGCCTGGTGTATCGAACAGAACAGTCTGGATGGATAGAAAAATGCTCTGACTTCATGTATGCGGGTGAGACAAGCTTTGGGTTGAGGAGAAAGTCGAGCCAGAGAAGCTGGAGATGGTGCCACCCACGTACGAAAAGAGAATGAGCCCGTCATGTGCATCGTTGGATGGGAGTACCTTTTGTGCTGTGCATTTTCAGCAAGTAATTTTGCCTGTTGATGAATGCCCTTATCAGCATGGTGTTAGTCCATATACACAGTACAAACAGGCCTGCGCTGTTCTTGTAACACCGAGGGGGACTTCACGTAACAATACGACCTAGTTCAATACATGCAATGTGACGGAAGGTGAGACACGCGTTTGGATGGTTGAACGATTGGAGAGGGCCTTGATCAGACACAACGGGCTTGCATCCCGTGTCTATATTGAAATGACTAAAAAAAATGCAAAAATGTGATACGCACGGTACGTAACATGATGGTATGATGGCACAGCGACTCGGAGGTGTATAAAAATGCAATGACGCATAGCGAGTGGGTTAGGGTTATTTCAATAGCACGTGACTACTGTCCACGGTGATGGACAGCGGTGCCAACGCGCATTAGTGGCACAGGAATTTTATTATACTCTCGCGGTCCTCTGAGAACACCCTCCGCTGCTATATGAACATACAAGGAAACGACACCGACTATGAGGCTGTACTTACCGAGGCTGTACCACGATGCACACCGTGTGGTCCGTACCAGAAACATGACATCGTGCCTGCCCGTGGCTACGTCAGGGCGCAACCCTTGCAGTATGCCTTCACGCGCGGGATTGTTGGAAAAACGGGGCGCGCGCGCGAGGGGAAACGAGTGATTGCCGTTTGGGAGTGGGCAAACGCGCACACGTCCCAGGCATAGGTACATAGCTATATATACTATCCTAATTGCATATGCTGTCAGTAAGAAAATAAAAACATGCTAAAATAGGCGCGAAACTAGGGTGAGCGCGCGAGCTCGATTTCAACAGGGATCGCAGAGCCGGAGGAGGAATAGAAGCTACGACTCTTCGAAGAAAATGACGGAGGTGTCGCCAGTTCAGGTTGTCTTGTTGGAACTCGTTTTGTCGAGCAGAATATGGGTGTCGGTGAGAAACTACTGAGAAATGCTCTGGCGAAGGTATGCGGGACTAGACATACCTTGGATCATGAAGAGATCCAAGACGCTGGGGACAACCCAACCTAGGTAGGACATTGGTTCACTATGCGCAACATTGCAATCTCCAAAAGCGCCATTTGTGCTCCGCATGTTCAACTTCTATGAGTGATGGTACTGTCGAAGAAAGCCCTGGTGCAGTCATTCTGAGAAACAGCACATACAGGTATAAAGTCTGTGTGAGATCGACCATCTCGCCTAGCCAAAGACGAGACTTGTTGCCTACCGTTGTAGGATTGAAATCTAAATGAACACCGGGTGCCGCAGCATGAGATCTGGTTCAAGTTCAAAGGATGGGCGTATGATCGAATATAAGACGCGCGCTTAGACGGTGCAACGATCGAAGAGGGCTCTGTCGCACATGGTGTATGTACTGGATGGGCATCACGGAGTTATAGCATGGTGATACAGCCAAAGGACAGGACCATGGTTTGCAAGTCAAGCGCATGACCGTCGAGACGTCGAGACCCATCGGCGGGGTCGGAGTGCCCGGGCCGCCGAACTCGATCTCAACTCCGCGTGGCATGTTTGTTTTTTTTTTCCTTCAACATGGTCGCACTAACCCCCTGACTCTCTTCAAACCTCTTTGTTCAACAACCATGCGTTGATCCCATCCGCTGTTTTTTCTGGCCTCGCACTGGTCCAATCTGTGGGTTATGATTCGCTGTCTGCCTTTCTCAAGCCTGTGCTCTTCCACCGCTCGTGCGGCTCATATCCCCTTTCTTTCATGCCTCTCCCCCTTTCATCGTACCTTTGTCCTTTGCCTACTGGAACCGTTGACTCGCTACGTATCGGACTCGGATGGATGACTATTGGTAGTTATCGTGTCGGCATGTATAATCTGGGAACCTCGAAATATAGCAATCCTGCGCTTCGTGCTCTTCTCTTACCACTCCTGCGTGCCCTTTTAGTTCCACGGAAAGTATCCATGATTGTGCCGATTATCTCGCCCATCCTGCCCGCTGCCGCTCTCGCTTCCCCTCTCTTACTTTTCTCCCTGTGCGTTCGTCCCTCTTCTCTCGCTCTTGCTTTTGCATGTCTCCCGTCTCCTTGCTTCTCTTGCCCTTACCTTGCCATACTTTGCTCACCTCGCCCCCTCACTCCTACTTCACCTCGACTCCGACCGTCTCACCCTCGCCGGCGGCTTCTTGTCCTGTCTCACTGGTCTCCTCTCTTCTTTCGTCCCGGTCTAGGACCTAAGCTCGAGACAACTATATTCACAGATGATTACTTTCTACTGCACAGCTGGGCATGGGAAGACAGAGACGTGTGGCTCTCATCACTACTCAGCCCACCAATGCTCTGAACACCCTACCAATCAATGGCTGCTTATGTTCTCTTCCTCCGTTTTCCCAATCATCTTCACAAAGCGAGAGCATGACGTTGTCCCGTCCAGCCTTTAGACTTTCCGGGTCCCCATTCCGTATCGGCCGCCCGTTCTCTTCCATGTCGTCAAGCAGCACCCAAGTCCATCCCATCACGCCCTCCTCATCAAGCCCCATCCTCTTCGCCGTCACACACGGTGACTTGCTCTCTGTGTGACCCATCAGCGTGCGCGCACAAACCTAAGCCCGTGCCACTCTGGCATGCTCGGTGACTTGAGCCAATAGTTGAGGAAGAGGCCAACAGCATTTCTCATGACATAGGTGCGCTGGAACGCGGAGTACTCGACCGCCCACACGATCTCTATCTTCAGGAATGATGGAGATGCGTTGACAAGCCCGAACATACTGTACCTCCATTAGCCCCATCGATAATTGTGAAGAGGATGCACATCGTGAACTGTTGTCAGGACCTTGTCGAGGTTGAGCAGTCCATCAGGAAATAGTGTTTAGCTCGGAGTGGTAGATCTCCTGCTCTGCGTACTCTTTCGCATGAAAGGAGGGGATGTGTATCCGAGCTAGAATTGTCAGGAGCAGGCTTCCTAGATGGCTTGAAAGAAGCGGTACCCACCACGTCTAGTAGTTCGGCGTATTGTGCCTATTATCTTATCGCTATCTGTCTGACGACTGCGCGGAAAAAAATATAACGGCGAGAGATACCTAAACCAGTCACCTTATTGTTGTCACGGCTCGAGTATGGGACTTGGTAAGGCCACTCGGTCTGGTATGAAGGGAACTGAACATCCCTTGCCGAAGTTATTTCAAATACTTTCTCCGCGCTTGTTACACGACTCGGCCTGTGCTCATAGGTGAAAGCATTGTCGATGTTGATGACCTCTCAGGACTTTGGACTAACGTATGCAAGTCCTGATCAGATGGCTGTGATTCCGCATATTATGACTAGGTGGGAGTGGCTAAGTAGGTGAGTGCCAATGCTCGTGGCTTCGTGGCTGTGCTAACATGCAGCCAACACGTGCCAGTTCGCCGAGCAGGAGGCCTCGAGACACTGTCTTTAAAACGCACATCTCTCCTCCCTCCTTGAGCGATTTTCTTTCCAGGTATAAAGCATGGCAGACACACAGGGTGAGTCATGAATCTGTCCTCAACCTCATACATGCTTGGCTGAACCCCGTTGTTTATCTTCCGCAACTCTCCCTCTCAACAGCCTCTTTGCTCGAAATCGATAACGACATTTCTCTGTACCATAATAAACTCTTGGAATTTCCCCGACTCCATCCTCTGCGCTCCCTATGCCTCTTATCTTTGGCCATGGTACGATTGAGACGCTACAGGTCCTCGAACGAGGGTGAGGACCTAAACAAGTCGATTTCTCACTCTACTGAGGCTATACTCCTGCAACATGATACCCCAATTCAACTCGGCTCATACGTCATCGAGATCTTGTTTCGACTCGCAAATGCCCTTCTTCTTCGCTCGCTTAAGCTCGAGCAGCCCGACGATGTGAAGCACGCTGTGAAGTACCTTCGTTACCTTCAAGACAAGTCGCTCGAGACCCCAAGCTCATATGCAGTAATACAATTAAAGCATACTTGGTGCAGGCTTTAGCCGCTCAGGTGGAGCTGGAGTCTGTCGATCCAACGAGGGATATCAGGGAGGCGGTGACCTTGTGCCTCGAGCTCTTCAGCTCAGATGTCTCAGAATCGCCTCTGATTCACGCTGTAGAAGCGTTGGCCGATGCTATAGCTTTGACTCTTGTGCCATTTGGGAAACCACCTCCAGACGAGGCCATTGAATACCTGCGTGAAGCACGGATACGATTTCCTTACTTGGACCGAGTTCGCTTAGCGCTCTTCTTTTCTCTTTCTTTCGCTTCGATTGGGGTCACTCAAATGATTATGAGGAGGCAATGTCAATCCTGGACGAAATAATTGCTGATCCAAATGGAAATGTGGAACAAGCTATGAATCTGGCTGGAACGCTTGCACGGACCCGATTCGCAATTGATTCGAAGCCAGAGCATTTAGCGGAGGCCATTTTTCGCATTCGTACTTTTCTCAACGCAATATCTCCTGAACATCCAAATCGTGACTCTGCTGTGGTGAGGTTGGCAGACCTAGAGAAGAGACGCTTCAAGCACTTTGGTGTCAGAAGTGTTCGGCAAGGAGATGACGCCGAAGTCGTCGACGATTCGCCTCTGGCTGCGTCTCCTCAAATGGCTAAATCAAACCTTGTCGAAATTCCCTTGCTGATGCCGGACAGGAAAAATCCCCACCCTCATCTTCTTACACTTCACTCCATGCGCAACGTCACTGATCTAACGAATATCGAAAGGGGCATGGAGTACTGCAGACTCTGCCTTACATCCCCTCACTCACATCTTTTCTTTACACCTCTGGTGCTGGGCGATCTCCTGTACCGTGCGTATAACCTCACAGGCAATATCGACTATCTCCATGAGTCAATTACTGTTCAACGTGACCTCATCAAAATGCCAGGTCTACCAATCAACCTTCATACGATCGCTCGACAGCTTATTGATTGCTTGGTCTGCCGGCTCAACCTGTTCAAGGACAGAAAGGACGCTGACGAAATCATGAAACTATTCCCCCTCGCTGCCACCGATATACCACAGATGTACCCACTCGATTCAGCACTTCATGCCTATGGACGCAGGCCGCACGAGTTTTCAGGCACTCATCCATACTCAACGCATACGAGACTGCCATCTCATTGATGCAAGAATCTCTCTCCTTCGCTCCTACCCTCGAAATACAACATTTCCGTCTCGTATCAATGCGCGATCAGTACCAGAAGCTGCCACTTGACTATGCATCCTATCTCGTCCAGATTGGTCAACTTAAGCAGGCCATCGAGATTCTCGAACGAGGGAGGGGCCTCCTCTGGTCAGAGATGCGTGGCCTCAGGACTTCAATTGACCAGCTTCGTGCAGTAAACTTGCACTTGGCGCAGGCATTTGCGGCTGTCAATCAGGATCTCGAAGTACTGACAATTTCAGGCTCTCCAGTCGTCCGGATGGGGGATGGCCAAGTCGGTGGTCACGAGGGGATGGACCCGTTCGGTCGCCTTGTGGTGAAGCAACGGAAACTTGTCGAGGAGCGTGACGGGCTCATTTCTCAAATCCGAGCCCAGCCAGGCTTCGACATTTTTTGATCCCACCTTCGTTCGACCACCTTCGTTCTGCTGCTGCCGTGGGCCTGTGATCTTAATCAACCATTCTGAACGGCGTTCCGACATCATCATTCTCCTCCATGACTCCCTCCCTCCCTTATTCTGACAAGCAACGATTTCTATAACCGCGCAAAGGGATTGAGGGACAAGCTACTGGCTGCACGAAATAAGGGCCTCGACTCAAGGGAATACGAGGGCGCATTGCGTTATGTACTCGAGCACCTCTATGCCTTGTTGGCCGTCCAGTGATCGAGAGACTCCACGAGTTGAATGTACCAGAACAATCCCGTATTTGGTGGTGCCCAACGTCTGTCTTCTGCTCCCTACCTCTCCATGCCATGGGTCCAATTCGATCAGACGGTCGAATCAAGCTGTACTTCTCAGACTTATACACCCTTCATACACTCCAACACTCTCTGCGCTTATAGAATCCCGCAAACCCAGCGCACAGGCATTGAGCGAGCCTTCGATGCTGCTTGTGGTACAGCCTGATGCTCAGATGCCGGAGTCATTTAAGGAGATGCGCGTTGTCCAGACTGTCTGCCCATTGGTGGAAACTCTTAGTGGGAACATGGCAACACCCATTGACACACTCGACCGCCTCAGGGAACACCGATTTGCTCACATCTCATGCCATGGGATACTCGAGTCAGGAAAGCCATTTAATACCTTCTTCAAACTTCATGAAAGCGAACATCTCACGCTACTCGACATAGTACGATCTCGACTTCCTATGGCTGAATTCGCATTCCTCTCTGCCTGTCATACGGCAGAGATCACAGAGGAGAGCATTGCCGACGAGGGACTGCATCTTACCGCGGCAGTTCAATACAGCGGATTCCGAAGCGTGGTCGGGACAATGTGGGCGATGGCGGACATCGATGGACCTGTCCTGGCTGAAAGCTTTTACCAGTCCGTGTTTTCGGATAAACGACAAGGAGTGCCATATCATGAGAGAACAGCTGAGGCACTTCGGGATGCTGTGAAGAATCTAAGAAGGAAGGGAAGGAAGAAATTGGAGCGTTGGGTGAATTATGTGCACTATGGGGCGTGATTTAGGGATGTCTGTTGGTGATCTTTGTAGGTGTATATATATATTAGGACGTTGTTCAGTGCTCACCATTCATATGTGGGAGGGCAGGCCAGAGGAACTCCAGAGGAACTTGAACCACAGGCATGCGGAGGAGGCATGTGTCGCAAATTTGGGCACGGACCTAATAATAAAGTAATTGAATAATACCGCACGGGTGTTGCCATCATTACAATGCATCGCAAATTTTTGGTAATACCGTTATAACATTAATATAGCCGGGATTATTATGCCATTACGATTTTATCTGGCGATTATAACTGGATGAAAATTTAATTCCAAGTGTGGGGATAGGCTCATACTGTAGCTAGTTATTATGAGTTTATATTTACCTTATGAATGACTTAAAATCTACTTAAGATACATTACAAAGCAAGTCCATTCCCGATTTTGCGACATTGGTGTACTTGAGGTGGGCCCGCGCACTACATATTTTTTGTTCACATTTATACCTTTCCCCTTTTATCTTTTCCGTAACTACGTACCGATGGGCAATAACCCGAGGGCGAGGCCATTAGCGCCCCGACTGCACCGAATAAATTTAACCGACGGCACGACTCGCGGTGCCCTGCGGGCCGATGGCCCGCATTTTCTCTACTTTCGTTCGTTCTCCTTCTCGCTTCTCTTTCCTTCCTCATCTGTCGTGCGCCCATCTTTGGCAACGCAGTTTTGTTACTACTTGAATCTCCAAGTTTTCTCTCTGTATAGCTCGATATTTTTTTGGAATCGCCTGATCGTGCTCTCAAAAGTTTATTGTCTTGTGAGTATTTAGCAGAGCGCCCTGTGCGCTGAAATGCCACTGCACGGTCCTGTTCTCTTCAATTCGACAGCGCTCCATAAGTACTTCGCTCTTTTCTCTCACCTCCACTTGTCTTTAATTTGCAGCCAGATATGTGCACATTAATTAATTGAACTTGACCTTCCAAAATACGCAGTGCCCGTCGTCGGGCGGGGAAAGTGCTCGGTTCGGTACAGCTTTCTTTGCCTTCATCTCTCGCCTCCCTTGCCCCTCTCCTCCGCACCTTTCGACTCGGCTCCCACTAGCCTCGTGCAGACGCCACCTCTCCTGGCGCCAAACCTCATCGTTGCTTCTCGCTCCGTCCCCGTCGCACTGTCACCATCCCTCCGTGTCACCTTCCTCATCTCGGCGATGACGGGTATGAAAGGACGAGCGGAATATGGCTTAGCACCCTCGTTTCTCACCTTCCGACCTCCGTCATTTTATCTTGGACATCGTCTTGGACGTCGTTCCAACGTCTTGGTTCAACAAGGATACTACGCTTTGGTCTACTTACATGCGCGACCCATTCCTCCTCGATAGCTGCGCCGTCAACGCACCCGCCCCGCGTTATCTCGAGCGCGTGCTCAAGGCCGTTGCCGTTCCGTGGAGACTGCTGTGCCAACTCACGCGGAGGTGGCGGTCCTTTGGTGGAGATTTGGGAAAAGACGTGGGTCAACTATGACGAGATAGGTGCCGTCGTGGTTCGGCGCGCGGCGAGTGCCCCCGCCGCCACCGCGCACGCGCAGAACGTGCCCCACTCGCCTGCGCCGTTCACCCAGGAGAGCTTGGTCGTGTTGGTGGATGTGATCAAGTCCGTGCGGAGTATCGCTCGGACGTTGGACCGCGCCGAGTGGCCGTTGCAGCGGCTTATGGCGATCTGAACCGTGAGCCGTCTGTTTTGTCTTTGTCTCTCTTACGGGGGATTGATGACGGTGTCCGTGTGACCCTTGCGTACTAGGCGTCTTGACCTACCCGGACTCGCCGGAATACAGGCCAGACGTGGACAACCACCCGTCCGGGTAGGAGGAACTGAAACTGTCCCGTTGCAACCCATGGACATCTCTGAATGCGTAGCTTTTCCGGCTGTGTCATGGATACCGTCAAAGGTATCGAATTGACGGAATCGGCTGCCCCGTCGCATATCCTTAGAGATCTGTTTGAATACGCTACCCTCGCATTCATTGGTCACGCTCTTCCTACGGTTCAAGGAAAAAGACGAGATTTTCGTGGACGGGGCCGTCGAGGCGGTATTATCCGCGTTCGCCGTCCCGATCAAATTTAAGTACGACTGTCCACATACATCAAAGTTTGGCAAGGACCCGCTACTGTGGAAAACGGCGATGACGTGCTTCTCGAAGATCGCCAGGGAGATCGGACCGCATACTGGTGTACTTGGATCGAGTATGAAATTCACCTTTCGTCTACAGGGATGCTCGCGTGGCCAATTAATGCACGCCCACATGATGACGGCACAGAATTATCGCATGTAAGAGTGGAGAGTATGGAGACAGGTGATCGACGTTTACCACAGTGGCATCTTGGCCGACTGGTACGTCCTACCGAGCGCTACTACTAGGACCTGCTCCCGATTTTCCTCCGATACCCGCCCGCGCAACCAAAAAAAAAGTTCGGTCGCAGATAACTTTTCGCTCTCGGAGAAAGAGAGCGAAGAAAACGTTGATCTGTCCTTGATCGCAGCCCTCGAGACGGACGTCATTCGAGGATAACCCCCCTACGCCAAGTACCGTAGTCTAACAAGCAGCCGGACACCAAGTCTGGCGCGTGGAGTCACCACAAGGCCGGCAGTGAGAGCGTGGGCAGTACTGCACCTGTGCAGTCAGTCTCGAGGGACCGCTTTCCTTATTGGCATCTGGATCTGCTCTTTCTCATTTGCTCCGATGCCTTGAAGGGCAAGAATTTGCACTTTTTGATTTACGTCTCTTGGGGGACATGACTTATATGCCTTTCTTAGACCATGACCGCAGTGCCCGCGCCCACCTCGGGTACACCTTCCGTCGCCTGCACCTCTTCCGCGTCTCCGCGCTCCAACTGCCTCGGAGCTGCCTTCCCACAGACGACTCGTGAGCATTGAACAACCTCCTAATATGTATGAGCACCTACAGTGATCAACAATCATGCTCCATAGTGGACATAATTCACCCAACGCTCCAGTGTCAGCTTTCTCCTCCTTCTTAGATTCCTCACAGCATCCTGAAGTGCCTCGGCTGTTCTCTCATAATACGGCACCCCTTGCCATTTATCCGAGAATACCGACTGGTAAAAGCTCTCGGCGAGCACTGGTCCGTCGACGTCTGCCATCGCCCACATCGTCCCAACTACGCTCCGGAATCCAGTGTATTGAACTGCCGCGGCAAGGTGCAGTCCCTCATTCGCAATGCTTCCTTTGTGATCTCGGCTGTATGACAACCCGAGAGAAAGGCGAATTCCGCAGTGGGAAGTCGAGATCGTACGATGTCCAGTAGCGTAAGGCGTGAATCTTTGTAAAGCTTGAAAAATGCGTTGAACGGCTTTCCTATCTCGAGTATCCCATGGCATGAAATGTGCGCAAACCGGTGATGCTTGAGACACTCGAGCGTGGATATAGGTGTCGCCTTTTCCCGAAACATCGTTTCCACTGATGGGCAGACTGTCCGGACGATGCGCATCTCTTGCAACGAACTCCGCATCTGTGCATCAGACTGTACTACGAGCAGCATCGAAGGCGTGTCAAATGCTTGTGTGCTCGGTTTACGCGATTCTATAAGTGCAGAGAGTGTCGGAGTATATGAAGAGATGTATAGGTCTGAGAAGTACAGCTTGGTAGGGCCATCTGATCGAATCGGGCCCATGGCATGGAGAGGAAGGGAGCAGAATACCGATGTCGGGCACCACCAAACACGGGACTGTTCCGGTACATTCAATTTGCGGAGTCTCTCGATCACCGGACGGCCAACGAGATCATAGAGTTGCTCAAGTGTATAACACAAGGCGTCCTCGTATTCCCTTGAGTCGAGGCCCTTATTTCGTACGGCTAGTAACTTGTCATGCAATCCTTTTACGCGGTCATTGAAATCGTCCCTTGTCAGAATAAGGGAGGGATGGGAGTCATGGAGGAGAATGATGATATCGGAACGCGATTTAGAATGGTTGATTAATATGACAGGCCCACCCGCAGCAGCAGAACGAAGGGTGTCAAACGAAGGTGGGATCAAAAATCTGTCGAATCCTGGTTGGGCCCGGATCTGAGAGATGACCCTGTTACGCTCCTCAACAAGTTTCCGTTGCTTCACCACAAGGCGACCGACCGGGTCCATCCCCTCGTCACCACGACCTGGCCGACCTTCTTCCAGACGACTGGAGAGCCTGAGACTGTCAATGTTTCGAGGTCCCGATTGACAGCTGCAAACCTCTTGGCCAAGGGCAAGTTGACTGCCTGAAGCTGGTCAATTGAAGCGCGGAGGCCACGCATCTCTGACCAGAGGAGGCCCCTCCCTCGTTCGAGAGTCTCGATGGCCTGCTTTAGTTGGCCGATCTGGACGAGATAGGATGCATAGTCGAGTGGCAGCTTCTCGTACTGATCACGCATTGCTACAAGACGGAAATGTTGTATTTCGAGGTTTGGAGCGAAGGAGAGGGATTCTTGCATCAATGAGATGGCAGCCTCATATGCGGTGAGTGTGGATGGGTGTCTGGAAGACCGTGCAACGTTTGTCCAGATGCATGAGATGCGGAATCGACGGGGTACCTCTGCGCTTGTATCGGTGGCAGCAACGGCGAATAATTCCACCATTTCATCCCAGTCCCTTCTTTCCTTGAACAACTCGGACCGGGAGAGCAAGCAATCAATAAGCGGGAGAGCAATCGTATGAAGGTTGAATGGAACACCTGACATTTTCATGAGGTCACGGTACACAGTGATTGCTTCGTCGAGGTGGTCGGTATTGCCTGTGAGGCCAAACAAACGGTAAAGGAGACGGCCCAACGCGTCGAGTGTAAATGGAAGATGTGAGTGAGGGGAAGTAAGACAGAGTCTGCAGTACTCGATGGCCTTTTCGATAGCCGTTCGATCAGCGAGGTTGAACATGGAATCAAGCACATCAAGATGAGGCCGTAGATCTCTGTCCGGCATTGGCAAGGGAAACTCGATAAGGTTCGATTTATCCAGTTGAGGAGATGCAACCAGATGCGAATCGTCAACGACCTCGGCATTCTCTTCTTGCTGACCACTTCTGACACCAAATTCTCTGAAGCGAACCTCCTCGAGATCTGCCAACTCCTTTATGACAGAGTGACTTTCGGATCATCGGAAGACATTGCCTTGAGACGTGTACGAGTGCGGAAAATTGCCTCCGCTAAATGCTCTGGCTTTGAATCAAAGGCGAATCGGCCCAGCGCAAGCGTTCCAGCCATATGCATAACCACTGGCAGTTCCACATTTTTATTCGGATCGGCGATCAATTCATCCAGGATTGACATCGCCTCCTCATAATCATCTTGTGTCCTCACCCCCCACTTGAAGCGATCAGAAAGAGAAGAGGCAAGCGCGAAGGGAACTGCATCCAAATTAGGTAATCTATCCTTGCCTCACGCAGGCATTCAATGATTCCGTCTGAAGGTGGTTGCCCAAATGGCACAGGTGTCATACATATGGCACTGGCCAACAGCTCCACAGCGTGAATCAGAAGTGATTCTGAGACGCCCGAGGTGAGAAGCTCGAGGCACAGGGTCGCCATCTCCCCAATATCCCGCATTGGATCAACGGACTCCAGGTCTACCTGGATGGCTAAAGCCCACACTAAGTGTGCTTTAATCTGATTGCATGTGACACTGGAGGTTTCAAGCGACGAGTCTTGAAGGTGACAAAGGTACTTGATAGCGTGCTTCACATCGCTGGGCCGCTTGAGCTCCTGTGAGCGAAGGAGAAAGGCGATTGCAAGGAGAAACAAGCTCTCGATGATGTATGAGCCGAGTTGAATGGTATCAAATGGCAGGAGTATAGCTTCAGTAGAGTGGGAAACTGACTTGTCGAGGTCTTCGCTCTCGTCCGAGAACTTGTAGCGTGTAAATCGTGCCCTGGCCAAAGTCGAGAGGCATTCAGAGCGCAGAGGGTGGAGTTGAGGCAATGTCAAGAGTCGATTCTGTAACAGAGAAATGTCGTTATCGATTTTGAACAAAGAGACTATTACAAGAGGGGGAGTTGCGGAAGATGAACAAAAGAGTTCAGCCGAGAACGTCTATGACCGAGGACAGATTCAGAACTCACGCTGTGTGTCTGTCATAGTTCAAAGCCGAAAAAATGGAAAGAAAATTGCCAAGCAGGGAGGAGGGATGTAGGTCAGGCTGGTTAGGCCTCGAGCAATGCGGGCACAGCCGCGCAGCCGCGCACGTTGCATCGCGCCTATTGTGTCACTCCCACTCATAATATGCACAGCCATTTGATTGGCACATGCGTACGTTCTCATCACCCTCATCATATCAAAAGGCTGAATCCAAATTCCTGAGAGGTCATCAACAATTGACAATGCTTTCACATATCAGCACAGCCGGGTAAAAAGCACGGAGAAACCATTTGGTACAACTTCGGCACACGGAGCTTTCGGTTGGACCAGTCCCCTTCGTATGAGACCGAGTCGCCATCAATTAGCTGCTGAGGGGACAATTAGCGGCTTCATGCCAAGTTGTGAAGACAAAGTGACTAGCTCAGGTACGTCTCGCTATTACTTTTCTTCCGGGCAGTCGTCAGACATCTCACATCAGCCGCAAAGACACCACCATATCACCATTGTCGCTAACCATGGTAGATACCGATTCTTGCAAGCCATCTGAGAAGCCTGCCCCCTTGCCTGCGAATGCTGGCTCGGAACCCACACGACATCAACTTGTTCTTGCCCCTTCACAGGACGACACCCAAGTCTGACCCCATCAAACTGACAACATTTATCCCCCCAAATGCCAAAGAGTATGCCGAGCAGGCCACCGCCAACCCCGAGCAACACCACCATTTCCTGATAGACCTCTCCAACCCTCGACAACGATCCTGACAACGATTAAGCCCTTGATGTGTAGCCTCCCGATGTGCATCCTCTTCACAATCATCGACAAGGCCTGCGAGGGCCCACTTGCGGTGTGATCTGGCGCGTCAACGCGTTTTCATCATTCGTGGAGATAGAAATCGCGTGACCGGTCGTGTTCTCCGCGTTCCAGTGCACCTATTTCACGACAAACCCTGTTTCCCTCTTCCTCAACTATTGCCTCGAGTCACCAAGCATGCCAGAGTGGCCCGGCTCAGGTTTCTGCAAGTGCAGTGGATAGTCCACACAGGGCAAGTCACCGTGTGCGACGGCAAGGCAGATGGGTTTGAGGAGGGGCGTGATGCGGTGAACTTGGGTGCTGCTTGACGATGGCAGAGAACGGGCGGCCAATACGGGATGGGGACCTGGACAGTCCGAGGGCTGGACGGAACAGCGTTATGCTCTCGCTGTGCGCAGATGATTGGGGAAATGGGGCCAGTTTTTGCGACGCAGTTTAGGCTATGGAAATGACCAACTCGATATGTTGTATGTTGCTCAATTATGTAATATATTTACTGGTTGGTTTCGTCCACGCTCGAATGTGATACCTGTGATGATGCAAGCAAGAACAAAGAATTCTCATCCTTCCGTCTGTCATACCATATGTGTTTAGCTGATGTTAGGTATTCCAAGTACACAGTACTTTCTGTAGCTATCAAACAATACCCACATGCAGCAAGTGCCATTTTCCAGACGTACAATAATCTGCTTTCAGGTGGGGTCGCATTATCAGGAAATGCAGAGCACCTGGTTGATTTATACTCCAACGCAGCCCAGCAGTGGTGTGAATTAGAAGTTGTGGATCTTCCCAAATGTGGGAGGTGCGGTTTTCGGGACAGTCGACCTGAGAATGTGAGCTTTTCTAAACCATCAAACCATCATGAACAACTTTGACTGATGGAGCTAAATCTCTCCAGCGGAATACGGGCATGTGCGTAGTTCCGAACTAGACAAACGTTCATGTGTGTGATGAATCCGAGTCTGAAAACGACCAGTCAGTACTGGCCAAAGGACGGATATAGTCGTGTTGATATATGCACCTGCACTCGGATGTGAGATGCCTCGTAACGCTAGAGTGGGGATGTTATGGCGAGACTATTGTTGACGGTACCCCATAACGTAAGGAAATGGAAGTTGTAAGGGAAAAAATTGAGTCGGAATGAGTCGAGATGGGGGGGCTCCAATGGTGAGGGAAAGAAATGAACAGGGCTCCACAATCAGGGAGAAAGGCCCAGGGTATGGGTCATTCAATGTTGTAGACTGGGCTTCCCAGCCACCATGGGCGATAACGCTCTCTTCCGAGGCCGCGCTTGGAGCGAGAGATCAGTAGAGATCGCGCACAGAGAGTAAGGAGCTACCTTCTCACTTAGTGCCCTCGTGCAAGAAGATGTAAATAGTGCGAGTGAGGAAAAGGATGGATGACCAGATCCCGTCCCAGATACCGCGTTAAGCTGGTTCCAAGACTCGCAAAACTCGCGGTGGACCCCGCTCGTGGGAGGCGTTTTCGACCTTAGATGGCGCACCGGGCCGATGGATCGTCGTGCGCGCACAGGGACAGACGTAGTCGGGATGGGCGGAATTTACCTTTCAGGAAATTTGCACAAGGTTGCAGAGCTTGAAACTGTCGCGTTGTTCTCATAATTGGCTAAGGCGGGATTGCAACCAGCTCAACTTGCGTGGAACAATGTCGGACCAACGATTGTCTTATGTACAGTCCTCATGTCGGTTGATCGCCACAGCGACTACACACTTGGAAAGGAAGCGGACTCCATATCCTTGATCCGCGACGAGTACAAAGTCCACGAGGCATTTGAAAACGGCGGAATCTACGGAAGAGAGGGTGCGATGGGAAGTGCGCTGAAAGGATCTGCCTCCATCGCCTTCAAGGAAAGATGAGTCCAAGAGGAGTCCAGAAGGCAAAGATCGGTCCATGAACGAGACCCGTGCTTTGGGCAGTCTGCTGGTATTCAGTACCCGGAGAACCTTGGGCGGGTGTTCCGCTCGCTTTGATCTACAGAAGCTAGGGATGCCTGCTAAGAACTGTTATAGCTCTTGATCCTGACCTAAGCAGTTGAGTAACCACGACATTGCTCCAGTGTCAAGTGTCGAAGAACAAGTTCCCGCAAGTTTCTCGACCTCCAGTACTGCAAAGTCCAAAGTCAGCCAACCACCGTCACTGGCATTGTTCAGATCCCGGACCCCCTCGTGAAAGCTACCACAACACGCAATGACTCTGAGAAGTGAGAGCACTAGACCAGAATCGCTTTCAGAGAGAGAAGGAAACGGGAAAGTGGGGTGGCGAATAGACATTAGGGTCAAAAGTATGGCATTATGCTGTACTTGAGATATAAAATTAGAGGGCAATGTATAGACTGCTGGCCACAACGATGAGGAGACCACCGTCAGAAGTCAACATGACGAATCTGAGCAAGAATAGGAAGATGGAGAGATGCAAGGAAGTATGCAGGAAGTGGGCCGTGCGCTGATGTTCCACCAGCAATCTTTCTTACATCATGTATGCTCAGATACGTGTGCACCTATGTGGACTGTAACGCAGCTGCGTCAGAAGGAGGTATCTGCAGGCCCATTCTTGCACCACTGTGGCAAACACGACAGCGCCAAGACTCAGCTCCTGACTCGCAAGCCAAAATGTGTTTGTCGCCATAGATGGCGGCATATTGGAGGTGACGGTGGCCGTTGGGGGTCGGAAGGTGTGTTCAAACTGACCTGCAGTTTGTAGCTGTGGTCAAGATAGAGGGAAGAGACGTGTTGAGAGCTTGTCTAAGTAAAATAAGGCTGAAAGGAATCCTCCGACTGTGGGTGACATGAGACCGCTCTGACGATACTTTGGTGAGCATTGAATACTTGGCGAAAGGGGCTGGCATGACGCACTAGGAACATGATACCCTGCACATCCTCCCTCCAGTTCTCGGCCAGGATCTGGTCATCGCCCGCTGCTTTCTCATTATACAAGGAGAATAACACACAGCAGGGGCTGCAAGCAGCTCCAAGCCGGCGTTGAGTTCGATGATCTGGTGGCGGCAGTTATAGTCTGCGTGTTTTCCCATCCATGAAGCACACCCCACAGAACACCGCAGCTCCGGACGGACCAGTATTCCTCCCTGCCACACACAGTCTCAGCTTTTCCTTCGAATTTAGCGACACATCCAGCCTTGCATCCTCGTCCGGGGAGGATTATAGCGCATGCAAGGCCTGGAAGCGTAATCCGCCCGACTTTTAGATAAGCGCAGATATTACTGCTATGGCTCGGTGTTCCAGTCGCTATTGGATACATCACGATTGGGTATTATTTCAATTCAGGCTGCTCCTGATGAATATAAGTATATGGCTGACAAGGGGATAAGAAGAATGAAAAGGTGCATACGAGACAATTTTTTGTCGAGATGGACGAAGTGAAAATTGATGGGAGAATAGAACATCCAGGCACATCGAGAGACTCAACTATCACTGTCATAAAGTGTTCACGCAGCGCGATGTGGTACGTACCAGCCACAATGAATTCGAGGGAGAAATACGAACACCGCCTGAGAAACCGTCCGTTCCTTGCCACAATCCCCGCTTGCTCATATTCCGCTCGTTCAGGTTTTCCATCCCATCATGACTGCGACAACAGAAGGAATACTTGAAACACTGCAGTCTGGATCTTCCTCGAACGTGATTGATAATCCTTAGTACGAAATGATGGTCCTTGTTGGCTGAGAGTAAGAGTAACAGAGGGAAAAAGCGCCCCCCGGGCCGTTCCGCTTCGCTGCTCGGACCGGACTGCTCGGACCGGACAGTCCGTATGTCTTCCTGTCTGGATGTGAGATGCATGATGCTGGGAATGCACCAGCAGGAGCATTGTGCGTGACCAAGGCCCTCGGACCGCAGAACGGCGCGAGTTACACTGCCGTTCAGCGATAGGCAAGAACTGGCGATCGCGCGCGCTTGATTTAATCTAATCTGCCCAGGTGAGGCGCACTGTGAGTCCTCGAGTCACCGCCCATCGGTATGTAGTTACAGAAATGAAATCCTAAGATGAAAGGAAGATGTGAACAAGTAGAAAGAAATCCAGCGGCCATGATTGCGCAACGCATCGCGCACCCAGCCATCTCCATCACCACAGTGCCCGCGCCCACCTCGGGTACACCTTCCGTCGCCGGCACCCCTTCTGCGTCTCCGCGGTTCAACTTCCTCGGAGCTGCCTTCCCACAGACGACTCGTGAGCACTGAAAAACCTCCTAAAATGTATAACCACATACAATGATCACCAATCATGCCCCATAGTGTACATAATTCACCCAACGCTCCAATCTCATCTTTTTCTTCTTCCTTAGATTCCTCACAGCATCCCGAAGTGCCTCAGCTGTTCTCTCATAATATGGCACCCCTTGCCATTTATCCGAGAATACAGACTCGTAAAAGCTTTCAGCGAGCACTGGTCCGTCGATGTCCGCCATCGCCCACATTGTCCCGACTACGCTCCGAAATCCGCTGTATTGAACTGCTGCAGCAAGGTGCAATCCCTCATTCGCAATGCTATCCTTTGTGATCTCGGCTGTATGACAAGCCGAAAGAAACGCGAATTCCGCAGTGGGAAGTCGAGATCGCACGATGTCCAGTAGCGTAAGGCGTGTGTCTTTGTAAAGCTTGAAAAATGTGTCAAACGGCTTTCCTACCTTGAGTATACCATGGGATGAAATGTGCGCGAACCGGTGATGCTTGAGGCGCTCCAGTGTGGATATAGGTGTCGCCTTCTTCTTGAACAGTGTTTCCACCAATGGGCAGACTGTCCGGACGATGCGCATCTCTTGCAAGGAACTCGGCATCTGAGGATCAGGCTGCACCACGAGTAGCACCGAAGGCGTGTCTGATGATTGTGTGCTCGGTTTACGTGATTCTATAAGTGCGGAGAGAGTCGGAGTATATGAAGGGATGTATAGGTCCGAGAAGTACAGCTTGGTAGGACCATCTGATCGAATTGGGCCCATGGCGTGGAGAGGAAGGGAGCAGAATATAGATGTCGGGCACCACCAAACACGCGATTGTTCTGGCACATTCAACTCGCGGAGCCTCTCGACCACTGGACGGCCAACAAGATTATAGAGGTGCTCGAGTACATAACCCAAAGCGCACTCGTATTCCCTTGAGTCAAGGCCGATAGTTCGTGCAGCCAGTAACTTGTCATGCAATCTTTTCGCCTGGTCGTAGAAATCGTCACGTGTCGGAATAAGGGAGGGAGGGGAGTCATGCAAGAGAATGATGATGTCGGAACGCCATTTAGAATGGTTGATTAGGACGACAGGCCCACCCGCAGCAGCAGAACGAAGGGTGTTGAATGGGGGTGGGATCAAAAATGTGTTGAATCCTGGCTGGGCTCGGATCTGAGAGATGAGCCTGTCACGTTCATCAACAAGTTTCCGTTGCTTCATCACCAGACGACCGACCGGGTCCATCCCCTTGCGACCACTGGCTGGGCCATCCTCCATCCAGGCCAATTGAGAGCCTGAGATTGTCACTGCCTCGAGGTCCCGATTGACAGCTGCAAACTTCTCGGCCAAGGGCAAGTTGACTGCACGAAGCTGGTCAATTGAAGCGCGGAGGCCCCGCATCTCTGACCATAGGAGACCCCTGCCTCGTTCGAGAGTCTCGATGGCCTGCCATAGTCGACCAATCTGAACGAGATAGGATGCGTAGTCGAGTGGCAGCTTCTCGTACTGATCACGCATTGCTACAAGGCGGAAATGTTGAATTTCGAGTGTAGGAGCGAAGGATAGAGATTGTTGCATGAGCGAGATGGAAGTCTGATATGCGGTGAGTGTGGATGGGTGCCTGGAAGACCGTGCGGCATGCGTCCATAGCCATGAGGTGGGGAATCGACTGGGGACATCTGCTCTTGTGTCGGTGGTAGCGATGGCAAATAATTCCATGATTTCGTCACTATCCCTTCTGTCCTTGAACAGGTCGGACCGGGAGAGCAACCAAGTAATTAGCCGTACAGCGATCGTATGATGGTCGAACAGTCCACCTTCCATTTTGATGAGGTCTCGGTACACAGTAATTGATTCGTGGAGAGAGTCGATATTGCCTGCGAGGTCAAAGACACGGTAAAGGAGACGGCCCAACACGTTAAGTGTATATGGAATATGCGAGTGAGGGGATGTAAGGCAGAGTCTGCAGTACTCGATGGCCTTTTCGATATCGGTTAGATCAGTGATGCCGAGTGTAGAAGTAAGTGCATTCAAATGAGGCCATGGATCTCTCCGGTCTGGCATCGGCAAGGGAAACTCGACCAGGTTCGATTCAGCCAAAAGAGGAGACGCAGCCAGATGCGACTCGTCCACAAGCTCGGCATTATGTTCTTGCCGACAACTTCTGACACCAAACTCTTTGAACCGCTTCTCCTCGAGATCTGCCAACTCTTTCATGACAGTGCGATGATGGGGATGTTCGGAAGGCATTGCGTCGAGAAGAGTGCGACTGCGGAAAATTGTTTCCGCTAAATGCTCTGGCTTTGAGTCATTGATGAATCGGACATACGCAAGCGTTCTAGCTAGACGCATAGCCAGTTCCACATATTCATTCGGATCGGCGATCAATTCATCCAGGATTGACATTGCCTCCTCGTAATCATCATGTGTCCGAGCCCACATGAAGCGATCAGAAAGGAAAGAGGCAAGCGCGTAGCGAACTGCATCCAAATCAGGAAATCGGATCATTGCTTCACGCAGACATTCGATGGCTCCATCTGCAGGTGGTTGCCCAAATGGCACAGTAGTCCAAAATATGGCATTGGCCAACGCTTTCACAGTGTGAATCAGAAGTGATTCTTCGACACCCGATCTGAGAAGTTCGCGGCACAGGGTCGCCATCTCCCAAATGTCCCGCGTTGGATCAACGGACCCCAGTTTCACCTCAATGGCTAAAGCCTCCACCAAGGATGCTTTAATGTCACTGCGTGTGACATCGGAGGTTTCAAGTGACTGGTCTCGAAGGTAACGAAGGTACATAATAGCGTGCTTCATATCGCCAGGCTGCTTGAGCTCACGGGGGCGAAGAAGAAGGGCCTTTGCGAGGTAAAACAAGGCCTCGATGACGTATGAGCCGAGTCCAATTGGGGCGTCGAATGGCAGGAGTATGACTTCACTAGAGTGGTGAATTGACTTGTCGAGGTCGTCCCTCTCGTCCGAGAACTTGTAGCGTCCCAATCGTGCGTTGGCTAAAATCAAGAGGCATTTGGAGCGCCCAGGATGGGGTCGAGGCAATGTCAAGAGTCGGTTTTGGAACAGAGAAATGTCGTTATCAATTTCGAACGAAGAGGCTATTGAGAGGGAGAGTTGCGGAAGACGAAGAAAACGGTTCAGCCGAGAATGTCTAAGGCCGGCGAGGACAGATTCAGAACTCACGCTGTGTGTCTGTCATGGTTTAGAACTGGAAAACAGGTAAGAAAATCGTAGTGCTGCCAAGGAGGGAGGTGGGTCGTGGGTCGTAAAGACAGTGGCTCGGGCAAGGGCTCTAGCTGGAACGTGTTGGCTGCATGTTGGCACAGCCACGCAGGCGCCAGCTTATACACGCCATTTGACCGAGACCTGCGTACGTCCTCATCACTCACATCATATCACCAGATTGAATCCAAATTCCTAGAGAATCATCAACAATCGACAATGCTTTCATCTATGAGCACAGCCATGTGACAAGCGCAGAGAAGTCATTTGGTACAACTTCGGCACACGGAGGTTCTGTCCCCTTCGTATGAGACCGAGTTGCCATCAATTGGTTGCTGAGGGGACAATAAGCGGCTTCATGCCCGAATCGTGACAACAACAAGGTAACTGGCTCAGGTATGTCTCGCTGTTACTGTTCTTCCTTCCGGGCAGTCGTCAGACATATAGCTATAAGATAATACTGGCATTCCACCATGACTCATCTCGCCTCTGCCACAAAGATAGCACTGCATCACTATTGTTGCTAAACATGGCAGATACCTATTCTTGCAAGCCATCTGAGAAGTCCACTCCCTCGCCTGCGAATTCTGGCTCGGAACTCTCGGACCCCACTCGACATCAACTCTTCCTTGCCCCTTCACGAAACGACACCTGAATCCGACCGCGTCAAACTGACACCATCTATCCTCTCCCTCCATGCAAAAGAGTACGCCGAGCGGGCCACCGCCGACTCCGAGTTACACCACCATTTCGTGATAGACCTCTCCGACCCTCTATAAGATCCTGATTGAGCCCTTGATGTGCAGCTTCCTGATGTACATCCTCTTCGAGATCATCGAAAAGTCCTGCGAGGGCCCACTTGTGGGGGTTAATCGGGCTTGTGAACGCATCATCAGCATTCGTGAAGATAGAGATCGCGTGGCTGGTCGTGTTCTCCGTGTTCCAGCGTCACGACAAATGCTCACGGCCAAACAGTCCCATCGATTCCAAGTCTGCCAATCGTATTACCTCCGGCCAAGTCATTATAGGTCACAGACTCCCACAAAAGAGCTTGTAGAAAATTCCCTCGATGCAGGTGCAACGAGTATCGGTCGGCACATTTTCTTGTTTTGCAACATACATCCAACTCACATATGGGCCATGGCGCTTGACCATATACCACCACATGGTGCTTGACCATATACCACCACATGGTGTTTGACCATATACCACCATCTCTGAAAACCCTAACCCTAAACCCAAACCCCCCCTATCCCTCCTTACAAACCCCCTGATCCCTCCATTACTGCGATGTTCCTGGAAAGAACCCCATACAGAACCACAGAGAACCCCTTCTGGCTGGAATTGATGAAGGAGACTGAGGAGGAGCAGAAGCAAATCCTGGGTGAGGTCCTAAAAGGCCTCAGACACCCCTTCGATCATGACAAGGAAGGGCTGTACACCTTTGATGGCAGCTGTGTTGGAGTAGATATCATGTCAGAGACTTTCAATGGGGCAGTAACCATAGTCTTAGCTGCCATTGAGCACAGCTACCACCTCACAAGGGACCCCACACTACTAGGCACATGAGACTGGGCCAGGCTTGCTTGTTCCATGATTGTGGCTATTGGCAGGGGATACCACCACCAAGAAACCAAGGGCTCAGAAGCCACACTCGAAAAGGTATGTGTGGAAACACCTGACCATGAGGCCCTAGATTGCAATTTCCCCACCCTCTTCCACCAACTGGCCACATCTGCAGCATACCTGGAATTCTGTGTAGGCCCAGATCTTGAAAACCACATAGACTGGTACTTACACCTTAGGCAAAAACTCAAGAAGGACATTGCCAGGGTGGCCACAGTGGAGGTTGAAGAGAAGTGGCATGAGTGGAAGGTGAACCAGATTGACCACCGAGTGGCAGCCCAGGAAGCTGACATCGCCAATGCAGTAAGGAACAGAAATGCCTCTTACTTTACAGCTGCAGCTGAGGCACTAGGCCTCACCTTTGCCTTTGAAGGCCCCTTCAACCAATCATGCCCACCCCCAACAGCAGGGAAAAAGTGCACAGCCTCAGGCACCACTCCAGACCCTGGCCCTGTGTAACCGGCCTGGGGTGATGGTTCAACACCATCACGCCCCTGTAAGTTGCGGAACCGGCCAAATAGAGGATTCGTGCCCCGTTTCATGTCTGTGCCCTGTTTCATGTACATCAGCTTGTGATTTCTTGAGTGGCTTGTGTGATTGGTTGTTATTGTTCGTGTCGTATAAATAGGTAGCACTGCCCCCTCAGGCCTTAGGCCTGCCCTCAAGTACCTTGTACTATAAATAGGGGACTCATTACACCTGGTAGAGGCAAGTTGAGTCTCTTGTCTCAATACTAGCAGTGTTCTACTTCATTGCGGGTGGCTACTGAGTCGGAGCTCAGCAAGCGGTAACCCGGGTATTGACATCGACTTGCAGGTCGACTTCCACTCTATAAGTCTTCTAGGACACTTCGAGTCCTAGCTCATCAGCCTGGTGTGTCTATTGTTGCTGTCAAACCCTTGGCGGTGACATTAGACTCAACTTTCTTTCAATACGGCTAGCAGTTCAGAAGGGAGACTGCAGACCACAACCATTGATTGGGTAGACGCCGTTGGAGGCAGAAGGAATCACAGGGTCCGATACATTTCAAAGGAACATCCGGCCAATCCCACAGACCGAGACGTGCAGATCATAGTCACAGCAAGAGGCAAAGCACCAACCAACCCGGAGCTGGTGTGCATCCACGACAACAAGTGGAGAGAGGTCCACTGGGACAAAGGACGATACACCCTAGGAGCAACAGTCCCACAGTTACACGAATACGACACAGAAGGGTTGGAAGCTGACGAGCTTCTCGACGAAGAACTAGAAGAAACCGAAGTCATCTCAGACACAGAGTCAGACGAGGCGGTCAAAGAAATCGACGACGCCCTCAACAAGATCAAGATCACACCGGTGGAAGAAAAAGCACCAGTATTTCCCACCAGAACCCTTACCCCACTCCAAGGAATACCAACCGATGCCTTACCAGCAGGAGCTAGAATCCCTAGCCTCTCACAGGCCATGTCAACCCAAACCACTACAGCTATAGCAGTTGCCGCGCAACCATCCACGACCACCCAAAGTGCACCACAGCACATCCAAAACATCCTCAGACAAGTCCTTAGAAGAGCAGGACCCCTGGGTGGGCCCGGTGGAGGACCTGGAGGACCTGGAGGACCTGGAGGACCTGGAGGACCCGGAGGACCTGGAGGACCACCAGGGCCAGATCCGAATGCACCACAAGTACCAGTGGCAGCAGCCGCCGACGTGAAAACCATGGGGGCACTTCCACAAGTCTTCATGGGGGATAGATCCAAAGCAGACGACTTCATCAAAGAAGTAAAAGGATACCTGCATCTAAACGCAGACGTGGCAGGATATAACTCCCCATTCAAAAAGATTGCCTTCACCCTTACCCTCATCAAAGGCGAAAACATGGCCCAATGGGTCAGAGATATGGGCAAATGGATCGACAGACTCCATATGCCCCAAGACAACATCCCGCGCTATGGGATCAATTTCTCCTGGAATTCAGCCAACAGTTTCAGGATACTCAGGCGGCCCAACGAGCCCGAAATGAAATCAGGGACTGTCAGATGAAAGGGTCCGACTACGACAAATACATCACCAGGTTCGAAAGCCTGGCAAGGAAGGCTGGATATACACTAGGGAACGAGGAGACCTACAATATATTCCTGCAAGGGATCCCAGCCTCACTCCTACACGACACCCTCAAGCCGCCGATCCCGCTCAACTACCACGACCTTAAAGAAAAGGTCAAAACCATTGCACAAGGAAAGACCATCATAGATGGTATTCTAAAGAAAACCCTGGGGCACAATCACCATTCCAGCGATTCAATAACCCACCCAGGCCACCACCGTTCCAACAAAGAAACTGGCAACCGCAGTACAACCAAGGGAACCCCCCAGTACAACTCAACAAATGCGCCACCATTGATGAATAATACCCCAGTACCCATGGACCTATCCAGAGGTCGCACCCCCAACAACTGGAGAGGACGAGGGAACTGGAGGCAAAGGGCAGGACCGCCGCAAGAGGAAACATGTCAGCACCAGGATATGAAGCAATGCGATGCTTCAACTGCGGCAGAGAGGGGCACTTCGCCCGTGCTTGCCCTGAAAGGCGACAACTGCCCAGGAACCCCTACAGACAAGGCCCTAGACAGGCCAACCTTATCGACTTCCAAGAGGAAGAGGACCAGGACTACCAGATGGCAGAGCCATCGGAAGGGACCTCGGTGGCCACCATGCGAGCACAATTGGAAGGGATGACCCTTGATGACCAGATAAAGCTGGCCAAAGAAATGGGGTCGCGCAGGATTTTCCCTCTGCCTAATCAGATGGCCCTGCTTAGGCGGATTCATAGCAATAATGTGTACATCTCGGCAAGGAAATCTATGACCGTTCGTTTTTATGCACGATCAATTGCAAAAAGAGCCGAAGGAGTGGCCCTGATAGATTCAGGAGCCACAGAAAATTTCATGAGCCTCAGCTATGCCAAATGGCTGCGACTCCCCATCAAGCGATTGACGAACCCAAGGCCACTGTTTAATGTCGATGGAACAGAGAACAAAAGCGGAGCCCTCAAGTACTACACCGACCTGCAATTCCGGACAGGAACGCAAACCACAAACTAGAGGTTCTTCCTCTCGGATCTGGGAGACCACAAAGCCATCTCCGGATACCCATGGTTTGCCTCCGTCCAGCCAAAAATCGACTGGAAAAAGGGATGGATCGACTTCACTCATCTCCCATCGTCCTCTCGGCGCCAAATGCCGCAAAAGCAGTATATGTGCCACGAACCAAGAACGTACCACGACCACTCTGGAAACGAACCGACACATACCTCCTAGGAAGGGTAACGATAGGAGGCACCACAAGTGACCCAGCACAAAACGATACCATACCAGCCAAATACAGACGGCATAAAAAGGTCTTCAGTGAAGAAGACTCACAGCGGATGCCCAGCTCCACCATCTGGGACCACGCCATCGAGCTACTACCGGGGCACCCGACACAATGCCAGGACGATACTGCCCCTCACACAAGAAGAGAAGGCTGAAATGCACAAATTCGTGCAAGAACACCTAAAGAGGGGACTATTCGTATCTCAAAATCGCCATACGCAGCCAATTTCTTCTTTGTGAAGAAAAAGGATGGGAAGCTAAGGCCGGTGCAGGATTACCGGCCTGTCAACAAGTGGACGAAGAGAAACAGGAACGTCTCGCCCCTCATCCCGCAAGTTGTGGATCGACTCAGTGGATGTACTAAGTTCACAGTAGTGGACGTACGATGGGGCTACAACAACATCAGAATAAAGGAGGAGATGAGTGGAAGGCTGCCTTCCTCACCCACGAAGGACTGTTCGAACCAACAGTCATGTTTTTCAGTCTTACTAACTCCCCGGCAACCTTCCAAATGATGATGAACACCATCTTCCGACAAGAAGTAGGAGAGGGCTGGCTCTCGGTATACATGGACGATATCGCTATTCACACGGCTAGACGACCACACGAGACAGAGGAACAACACACAGCCAGGCACCGAGAGTACGTCCACCGCATGTTGGACAAACTAGAGGAAAACGATCTCTACCTCAAACCCGAGAAATGCCAGTTCGAAAAGGAGGAAATCGAGTACTTAGGGGTCATTGTAGGAAAGGGCCACCTCAGAATGAGCCCAAAAAAGCTACAGGGAATCGCAGACTGGTCTCCACCGAAGAACCCAACAGATGTCAGGAGCTTCCTGGGATTCACAGGCTACTACCGGTACTTCGTCCCGAACTACTCGAAGATTGCACGACCCCTACTCGAGCTAACAAAGAAAACCACACCATGGCACTGGGGAGAGGCGCAAATGAGGGCGTTTGAAGAACTGAAAACAAGAATGTGCGGTAGCCCAGTACTAATCCAACCAAACGTCAGAAACAATTCACCTTCACGTCGACGCATCAGCTTACGGCGTGGGCGCCGTACTCTCACAGGAGGGACAGCACAACCACCTCACAAAAACCCTAGCCCAAAGACACAAACCAGTCTTGCATCCGGTGGCATACTACTCTGCGACATTCACGCCCACAGAACGAAACTATGACATCTACGAACGAGAACTGTTAGCCGTCATGAAGGCCTTAGCCCACTGGAGGCATTATCTAGGATGGACAAAAGTGCCATTCGTAATCCGAACTGACCATGCCAACCTGCAATACTGGAAGTCACCAAGAAACCTAAATCGAAGAACCGCACGGTGGCACACTGACCTCCAAGAATACACTACATACTGGAATATATTCCAGGTAAAACGAACACTGCAGCAGACGCTATCCAGACCATCAAATGCGGATCATGGCGAGGACGATAACAAAGACATACAATCATCCCACCACACCGAATCTGAGCGACACAAACAATCAATGGGAGACCATTGTGCCTAACCTCAAAGAACTCAGACGAACCATCGTCAGAAACGCCCATGACACACCCACATCTGGCCACCCAGGAGAGATGAAACCCTGAGGAAAGTGCAAGAACGATACTGGTGGCCAAAGATGAAAGAATGGGTTGCAGACTACGTCAAAGGATGTGCAACGTGTCAACAGGCAAAAATATTGACGCACCGGCCTCACATCCCACTTTATCGCATCCCTTCAGAACCAGGCACACTACCGTTCCAAACCATATCTATGGATTGATCACTGGACTACCACCGAAGCGAGGACTAGACGCAATCCTCACCATTGTGGATCACGGATGCTCCCGCGCTGCCCTATTCCTCCCCTGCTCAACCAACATAACAGGACCAGGAATCGCCCAACTCTACCTGGAGCACCTCTATCCATGGTACGGGCTGCCAAGAAAGGTCATCAGTGACTGAGACCCACGGTTTACATTGAGCTTCGGAAAGGCGCTCACCAAAAAGCTAGGGATACAACAAAACCTGTCCACAGTGGCCCATCCCCAAACAGACGGCCTTTCTGAACGGAAAAATCAATGGATAGAGCAATATCTATGACTAGTGACTGGCGGACAGCCAGATGACTGGACGGAATGTGTCATGGTGGACTATTGAGACGCTTATGCTTACTAATATACTTGCCTTATATGTACATATTTCCCACAGCTCAGCTGGAGTCGTCACCACTTCCCCCTCCTTACATTACCCTACCACTATTACACTCCTGCCGATCCCTTCTGCTGTTGTGTTGCCTCGGCTCATTACTAGATTACTTACACTAATATGCCGACGAGTTTCGTGGCCTTACTGCCGCTGAAACGCGTCATAGACTGCCGATGACTCCACCTAAATACTTGTGTATAAATACGCTCATAGAAGGGGACCAAAGCCTTAAGCTTGGTCTCTTGTGAATCCTAGACATTCTCAGAGCAACCCTCTGAGTGATCCGAAGCTTCCCAGCCCCTTTTCCCTCCCACTTGCGCCCTAGAACGTACCCTAGGGTCTGCTAAGCGACTTAGTGACGCGTTTCACTTAATCTACCATATATAGTAAACCGAGTCCTGATTGGGAACTCTTCGAACTCCGACACATACGTTAAGCGCTCAGAAAGGCGTTGCCTTTCTTCGCTTCAGACAGACGAAGGTCACTGAGTAACGGACCTCTCAGTGCTCTATAGAACTACCCTATCTGCACCAGAATCCCAGCAGGAAGGAGCAGCTCCTTCCATTCACGACCTTAGTGGCATACCCACGAACTAAGTGCAATACAAGGCGTATCAGCACTCCAGACATCCCTTCCTTTGGACACTCATCTTGAGTATCCAAATCGACTCCTTCGCATCTAGATCCCCTTCCTCCTTCAGGAGATAGGGAACGACAGCAGCCAGCACCGCCACTACCCACAGCCGTTCTAACAAGGCGTTAGAACTCCACGGAAGACGACCAAGACAACGGTCACCGACGCAGATATCATCCTACACTTACAACAGAAGGACAGAGACAGGCCAGACGCCCTACCCCTCATAGCAATAGAACGAACAGCCAAGAAGGCTGCCAGACAGAAACATCGACAGAACTGCCACGCTCCATCCCGCGTGACAGAATGGGTGGCAGTTGCAACCGCGGTGCACAATAACCGAAGAAACAGCACAACCGGGCTATTGCCCAACCAAATCCTGATCGGTTACGAACCAACGCTGGGGCCCAGAGATTTAGGGGTCCGAACCAACAACGAGGCAGTGGAGCAACGAGTGCACAGAATGGAAGAAGCCCGGGAGCAAGCGATCGAAGCAATCAATAAAAAGGCAGCCAAAACGCCAGTGGGGCAATACAAAGCCGGAGACCAAGTGTGGTTAGAGGGGACCCACCTGACCCTCCCACATCAAGGGTCCAAATTAAACCCAAAACGGTACGGCCCTTTCAAGATCCTCAAAGAGGTATCCCCGGTCGCCTTCTTGCTACAGCTCCCTGCATCATGGTTGATCCACCCTGTATTCCATGCGTCTCTTCTTACCCCATATAGAGAGACGGACACCCACGGGCCTAATTACGCCTGACCTCCCCCTGAATTAATCAATAACGAAGAACAATACGAGGTAGAACAGATCAGAAACCATCGCCTGCAATGGCAATCAAAGAAGCTACACTACCTCATAAAGTGGCGGGGCTATCCCGAAAGTGACAACACCTGGGAACCAGCTGACCAGGTGCATGCCCCGGATCTCCTTTGGGAGTATCACAAGCGCCGGCCCTTGGAAGAAATAAAAGGGAAGCAGAAACCCCCAGCGAAAGCACCAACCCACTCTTCCTCCACTCTCAAAAACATCATTGCCTCACTATGTCCTCTCCTGTCCCAGTTCCAGTCCCAGCCCCAGCTACACGTGTCACGACTGAGGAGGCTGTCCAGCCTCCCTCCGCAGCGGCCAGCCCTGGTCATCCCACTACCGCCCCCTCCTCCAACACCATTTGCCTCCCAGGCACATTCCCTGACCTCGAAACGAACACCTTCTGGGAAGGCCCTCTCTCTCCGGGCACCATGCGATCCATCTTGGACAGATATGAGGATCTCGGCCCTGTCCAGCTCCGTCAGCTGGCCGCAGGCCTCACCTCCACCCTACAGCAGCGAGAGACCCTGTTCCAGGAGGAGGCGCGATGCCTCAAGCGACAGTTCGAGGAAATTAACTGAGACAACCGCGAGCTCAAGGCACGAATTCAGCAGATCGAGGAGAACCCCTCTTGTGCCCGGACGGATACGTCGAGAATGACGGGAGGCTCCCCGAGTTCACAATCACCACCCCCGATGGCGAGAAACCACCGTCTTTATCAAACAGCTGGACGACAGACGAGTGGCCGGCCTGGCGGCCAATGCCACAGGTGACCATGACACCCAAATCATCGAGCTTTATGCTCGCCCCACTTCGACGACTTCCCCTTATCCCCGCTCCCGCCTTGGTTCCGTGCACGACTATGGGGGACGGAAGTCGACTACCACCCCCTATGCAAAGCCGTCATCGACCTGGATGACTGGCCCCTGCTTGCCGAAGTCACGCAGTATCGCGTCCTGGATCGCAAGTGCGACACGCTGCGCGCCGAGCTATGCCTGGCTCAGGCAAATTTGGCAGCGTCTGAGGCCGTGAAAGAAGCCTGCGAAGACCGACTCATTGCAGCAAGGGCTGTGAAGAAAATCCCAATGGTGGGGGTCGAGCGGTATCGAGCGCAGCTGGCAAGATGGTCAGGATGGAGGAAAACAGGATGAGGGCATCCTGTCTAGCGGAGGAGTGGTGTAACCGGCCTGGGGTGATGGTTCAACACCATCGCACCCCTGTAAGTTGCGGAACCAGCCAAATAGAGGATTCGTGCCCCGTTTCATGTCTGTGCCCTGTTTCATGTACATCAGCTTGTGATTTCTTGAGTGGCTTGTGCGATTGGTTGTTATTGTTCGTGTCGTATAAATAGGTAGCACTGCCCCCTCAGGCCTTAGGCCTGCCCTCAAGTACCTTGTACTATAAATAGGGGACTCATTACGCCTGGTAGAGGCAAGTTGAGTCTCTTGTCTCAATACTAGCAGTGTTCTACTTCATTGCGGGTGGCTACTGAGTCGGAGCTCAGCAAGCGGTAACCCGGGTATCAACATCGACTTGCAGGTCAACTTCCACTCTATAAGTCTTCTAGGACACTTCGAGTCCTAGCTCATCAGCCTGGTGTGTCTATTGTTGCTGTCAAACCCTTGGCGGTGACACCCTGTGACACCTATGGCTACCAGGAAGAACCCAGAATGAGCAGCCAGAAAGCTCTCTCTGGCAGTGACACCAAGAGGCAGACCAACAACACCAGCACCCAACATGCCATGTGGCACTGAGCCCTCCCCCACTCCATGCCCCAGAAAGGTCATCCTAAACCTGGGAGTTAATGCGGAGCACACACAGGAACCAGAAAGCAGCAACCCCAACAACATGGTGCCTGGAATGGCCACAGAGATGATGCCAATCCTGGCTGCAATCCAGGCGGCCCTGGCTCCCTTCATGGCCAGATTAGATGTACTAGAAAAGGTAACTATGCCCCCTCCACAAACTCAGCCACTGCAGAGAAGTAGGGCCCTACCTCCAGCCAAAACAGCCACCAGTGCCAGCATAAACGCTACCCCTAAGCCATGGCCACCCTCACAAATGACCAGGACAGTATGCCCCCTAACCCCTGGTAAGTTGACCATGCACTCAACTGCAGAGAAATGGGGCGACAGCACAACCCAAGACAAAGGGCAGGGTTTCCAAATTGTCACCGCCAAGGATTCTTGGTAGGGACAAATAGATGCAAACAAAAAAGAGAGCCAAGTCACGCTATGACTTGGATTGTAGATAGAGTATAAGAGGTCATAGAGTTCCTGCCTACTGCAGTACTTCGCAGTGGCCACTCTGGCTGATGGAGAGGAGCACTTGTGTTGTATTGACAAGAGACTCAACTTGCTAGTACATAGTGCAAGGAGTCGACTACTTATAGTAGATGGTGGCCTAGGGCCCAAAAGGAGACAAGTGCCAAATGGAGCAGTAGCGATATACAGAACAAGGGGAGTCCCAATAACAGTATAAAGGGGAGTCTTGAAGGGGAACAAAGGAGTAATCAAAAAAAAATCTAGACCCATACAAGCTAGGGTCACATGTGATAGTAGTACAGGGAGCTGCAAACACTTTGCCTGGTTGCAGAACTTACATGGGCATGGACAGTTGAATGTCCACCCAAGGCTGGTTACATCACCCTTCTGCTATATAGGATGTCCTTGTCCTACCTTCTTCCATCCAGATCGTCATGCAAGTTGTGGTGGGAATTGATCGACTCCCACATGGTGGATCTTCTCTGCCACCCTTGTTGTGATGAGTTGGTCCTCACATGCATCCTTGCTTACCACACTAGCTGCCAGGTTTGCCTCAGCCACTCTAAGCTTGGTCTGAAGGGCCGCCGCCTCCTTGTCGAGGACTCGGTATTGGAGGATCTCTGCCAAGATACTCCAGTCATCAAGGGTGATGATGGCCTTGTGGAGGGGGTGGAAGTCGGTAGAGTCCCCCCAAAGTCATGCATGGAACCATATGGGAAGGGGTTTGAGAGGGCGCTTGTCGAGGTCTGGCTGGGCAAATAGGTTGATGATGCAAGCATCATGCTCACCCCTGGCCTTCTCTGTAAGACTGGCCACCCTTCCATCATCCAGTTGTTTGATGAAGCAGGCAGGCTGCTCTCTATCATTTGGGGTGGGGATGGTGAAGTTTGGGGGCCTCCCATTGTTCTCCTCAAAGCTGATGGGGCATTTGAGAGGCTCACCAGCGATGGCATTGAGCTGTGCCTTGAGCTCAAGGTGCTCTTGGTTGGCCTGATTGAGCTGCACCTTAATCTAGCCCTCTCCCTGCTGGTAGTGTTTCTCCCACTGCTGGATTGTGGCAAAGAGCCCCTCAACAAGGGCGCAAAGCTGGTTGGGGGTGAGGTATTCATTTCCCTTGACAACGGCCTTGACCATGTTTAGGGATAGGGGTCTGTCCCAGTGGGCATTGGTCTCAAGGTCATGCATAGGGCCTGGGATGGTGATGGTGTGTGTGGGGACTGGGCTGGCTGCTGCAGGTCCTCTAAGCTTGGCAGAGGCAAGCGGGCCTGTTCTCACAGCTCTGACAGGGTTGGCCTCCTCCTCTGTCTTGAATTGGCCAGGGAGCTGGTGTTCAGCTGGAGGGGGGATAGGGAGTGGTGCTGGGGAGGACATGTCTTAGAGCAAGCTATTTTGTGGTGATGAGGATGGGTGGTGTTGTTTAGAGCTGGGGGTTTCTGCTTCCCTTTTATGCTATTCAAGGGCCGGCATTTGTGATATTCTCTTAGGAGATCCGGTGCATGCACCTGGTCAGCTGGTTCCCAGGTATTATTGCTTTCCGGATACCCCTGCCACTTTATGAGATATTGGAGCGTTCCAGATTGACCATGACATTGGTGGTTTCTTATCTGTTCCACTTCATATTGTTCTTCTCCTGCTATCAGGTTGGGTGGTGGTCAAGAGAAGTTAGGGCCATGGGTAATTGTTTCATAATATGGGGATAGAAGGGAGGTGTGGAATATAGGGTGGATCTGCCAGGACATTGGAATATCCAATTCAAATGCCACCAGGGATACTGTTTTCAGTATTTTGAAGGGGCCATATCATTTTGGGTTCAGTTTTGACCCTTGATGCAGAAGTGTCAAGTGGGTCGCCTCTAGCCAGACTTGGTCTCTGGGCTTATATTGTGCCGGGGGTGCTTCACCAGCCTTTTTGTTGATCATTTCGATGGCATGCTTCCTGGCCTTTTCCATCCTTTCCACCCTTGTTTCAGTTGCCTCATTGCTGGTCTTCCATTCTTTTGCTGGGTGCAGTATTGGCTCGTACCCCAGGAGTATCTGATTGGTGATAGTCCAGTTGTGCTGTTTCTCCGGTTGTTGTGTACTGCTGTCACCACTGGTAGCCATTTGCTCCAGTCTTCTGGTTGTCCTCCCATTATGTCATGGTGGACTATTGGGACGCTTACGCTTACTAGTATTCTTGCCTTATATGTACATATTTCCCACAGCTCGGCTGGAGTCGTCACCACTTCCCCCTCCCTACCTTACCCAACTGTTATTACACTCCTGCCGATCCCTTCCGCTGTTGTGTTGCCTCGGCTCGTTACTAAACTACTTACGCTAATATGCCGACAAGTTTCATGGCCTTACTGCCGCTGAAACTCGTCATAGACTGCCGATGACTCCACCTAAATAGTTATGTATAAATAGCTCATAGAAGGGGACCAAAAGCCTTAAGCTTGGTCTCTTGTGAATCCTAGACATTCTCAGAGCAATCCTCCAAGTGATCCGAAGCTTCCCAGCCCCTTTCCCCTCCCACTTGTGCCCTAGAACGTACCCTAGGGTCTGCTAAGCGACTTAGTGACGCGTTTCACTTAATCTACCATATATAGTAAACCGAGTCCCGATTGGGAACTCTTCGAACCCCGACACATATGTTAAAGCGCTCAGAAAGGCGTTGCCTTTCTTCGCTCCAGACAGACGAAGGTCACTGAGTAACGGACTTCTCAGTGCTCTATAGAATCCCCTATCTGCACCAGAAACCCAACAGGAAGGAGCAGCTCCTTCCATTCACGACCTTAGTGGCATACCAACAAACTAAGTGCAATACAAGGCGTATCAGCACTCCAGACATCCCTTCCTTTGGATATAGTATCCAAATTGACTCCTTCACATCTAGATCCCCTTCCTCCTTCAGGAGATAGGGAACGACAGCAGCCAGCACCGCCACTACCCACAGCCGTTCTAACAAGGTGTTAGAACTCCACAGAAGACGACCAAGACGATGGTCACTGACGCAGATATCATCCTACACATACAACAGGAAGACAGAGACAGGCCAGACACCCTACCCCTCATAGCAATAGAACGAACAGCCAAGGAGGCTGCCAGACAGAAACATCGACAGAATCACCACGCTCCGTCCAGCGTGACACATTATCAGCCTTAGGTATTATTCCACTCATTGATTCTTGCATTCGGTTAGGCCATCTGTTTGTGGGTGGAATGCTGTGGACAGGTTTTGTTGGATCCCTAGCTGTCTTGTGAGTGCCTTGCCAAAGTGTGATGTAAACCTTGGGTCTCTGTCACTGATAATCTTCTTGGGTAGACCATACCATGGGTAAATGTGGGTGAAATATAGTTGAGCAATACCTAACCCCATTATCGTGGTCGAACATGGCAGGAATAGTGCTGCTCTGGAGCAGCCATGGTCTACAATGGTGAGGATAGCATCCAGTCCTCTTCTTTGTGGTAGACCCATGATCAAGTCCATGGTCACTGTTTGGAACAGAGGGGTTTCCTCTCTGGTGGTGATATGATATAGTGGGGTACATTTATGGTGCATGATGATCTTTGCTTGTTGGCATATGGCACACCCTTTAATGTAGTCTATGATCCACACTTTCATTCCTGGCCACCAGTAGCTTTGCTGGACCTTCCTGAGGGTTTCATCTTGTCCTGGGTGTCCAGCTGTTGGTATGTCATGTGCTTGTTGGACAATTGCTCTTCTAACTTCTCTGACATTTGGTACAATCATCTTTCCTTGGATTGTTTTTGTAGCACAGATTTGATGTGGAGGGAGGATTGTGATGTCTTTGTTGTCACCTCCTCCTTGATCTTTACCAGGTGGTTGAGATAGTGCATCCGCTGCAGTGTTTGTCTTCCCAGGAATGTATTCCAGGATGAAGTCATATTCCTGTAGGTCGGCATGCCATCTTGCTGTGTGGTGGTTGAGGTTTCTTGGACTTTTCCAGTATTGGAGGTTGGCATGATCAGTGCAGATAAGGAACAGTGTTTTTGTCCATCCCAGATATGGTCTCCAATGTGCCAGAAATTTCATGACAGCTAGCAGCTCCCTCTCATAAATGTCATAGTTTCTTTCTGTAGGGGTGAATGTGGCTGAATAGTATGCTACTGGGTGGAGTATTGGTTTGGAACGTTTCGCAAGGGTTGGGGTAGAATGGTTTCCCTCCTGCAAGAGTATGGCACCCACGCCATATGCCGATGCATCGACCTGAAGGATGAATTGTTTGTCTAGGTCAGGTTGGGCAAGGACAGGGCTGCCACACATTCTTGTTTTCAGTTCTTCAAACACTTTTTGTTATGGTTCTTCCCAATGCCAGACAGTAGCTTTCTTTGTTAGATCCAGTAATGGTCAAGCTATCCTTGAGTAATTGGGAATGAAGTACTGGTAGTATCCAGTGAACCCAAGGAAGCTCCATACTTCAGTTGGTGTTTTGGGAGGTTACCAGTCAGCTATCCCCTGTAGCTTCTTTGGGTGCATTTGTAGTCTCCCTTTTCTAATGATGACTCCTATGTATTTGATTTTGTCTCTTTTGAATTGCATTTTTCTGGTTTCAGGTATAAGTCATTCTGTTGGAGTTTGTCCAAGACTCGATGTACATATTCCTGGTGATGGTGTGTGTTTCTTCTTCCTTTTCATGCAGGTGTTTGGCTGAATGGATTGCTAGGTCATCCATGTATACAGACAGCCATCCCTCTCCCACTTCTTCTTGGAAGATGGTATTCATCATCATTTGGAATGTGGCTGGTGAGTTGGTTAGTCCAAAGAACATAACTGTGGGTTCGAATAGCCCTTCCAGAGTTAGAAATGCTGCCTTCCACTCATCGCCTTCTTTGATTCAAATATTATTGTATCCCCACCTGATGTCAAACTTGGTGGATAGAGTACATCTGCTGAGATGGTTGATGACTTGTGGGATGAGTGGGGATACATCCCTATTCTGTCTTGTCCATTTGTTAAGAGGATGGTAGTCTTGGACTGGTCGTAGTTTCCCATCTTTCTTCTTTACAAAGAAGAAATTTGCGGCATATGGGGATTTGGAGACTTGGATGGTTCCTCTTTTTAGGTGTTCCTGGATAAACTTGTGTATCTCCTTCTTCTCTTCTTGAGTGAGGGGTAGTAATCATCCTGGGAGGGTTGCTGGTGCATTGGGCATGAGTTTGATTGCATGGTCCCATACAGTGAATTTGGGTAGTCTCTGGGATTCTGCCTCACTAAAGACCTTGCTATGCCTTTCATATTCCTTTGGGATGGCTGTTTTGTTGTATCAGTGGTGGTTTCTATGGTGGCTCTGCCAATATAATATGATTCCTCTTTCTTTCATAGTGGTCGGGGAACGTTCCAAGTCCTTGATACATATATAACCTTTTCTGCATTAAGTGCCAACAGGATGATGGGTAGGTGTGATATGTCGATCCATCCCCTGCTCCAGTCAATCTTTGGTTGGACAGCTGCAAACCATGGGTATCCTAGAATGACCCTATGTTCTCCTAGTTCGGTAAGGAAGAATCAGAAACTTGTTTGCCTGTTCCCTGTCCTCAAATGTAGGTCCATATAGTATCGCAGAGCTCCACTCTTGTTTTGTGTTCCATTCACATTGAACAAGGGTCTTGCCTGGGGAAGTCGTTTAATTGGTAACCTGAGCCATTTGGCGTAACTCAGACTCATAAAGTTTTCAGTGGCTCCTGAGTCCAACAGGGCTACTCCTTCAGCTCTTTTTGCAATGGATCGTGCATAGAATTGTACTGTTATTGATTTCCTTGCTGATAGATACATGTTATCACTATTGCTTCACCTAATCAGTGCTGACCTGATCAGGTAAAGGGAAAATCCTCTGTGATTCCCATTTCCTTTGCCAGTCATTCCTGGTCTTGAGGTGTCATTCGCTCCAGCTGAGCTTGACTAGCAGCTACGAGATCTGTTTCAGGGGTCTTGGTCATTTTGTAGTCTTCCTCTTCTAGGTTGATGAGGTTTGCCTGCCTGTTGTAGTTCTGTGGGTGATTTCTCTTCTGTGGGCAGTTGCATGCGAAGTGTCTGACCTGCCCACAGTTGAAACAGGCATTGTTGTTGGTGTTTGCCACCTGTCCTCAAGTCAGCTGCCCTCCTCTTTGCAGCCTCCAGTTGCCTCTCCCTCTCCAGTTATTTGGAGCATGGTTCTATCCCAGATCCATTGGTACTGGGGTGTTGTTCATGGAGGGTGGTGCATTGGATGAGTTGAATGGGGGCTGTCTTCCCTGGTTGTTATGCCAGTTCCCTTGGTTGTTCTGGCTAAAGAAGGGTTGTTGTGGTTGTTGGTTGATCCTTTGGAATGCATTGCCTCCTCCTTGACTCCTTTTGAGTATTCCTTCAATAACTGCCTGTCCCTGGCTCAGTTGTTTCCCTTGATCTTTCAGATCTTGGTAGTTTTGTGGGACTGGCAGTTTTAGGATGTCTCGTAGGAGGGGTTCTGGTAGTCCTCGGAGAAACATGTTGTAAGTTTCTTTGTTTCCTTGTGTGTATCCTGCTTTCCTTGCTAGTCCTTCAAACTTGGCCACATATTTGTCAAATTTGTTCCCTTGCATCCAACATTCCATTAGTTCATTCCTGGCTCTTTGTGGTGCTTGAGTATCTTGGAATTGCTGCTGGAATTCTGTCAAGAACTGGTCCCATAATGCTGGGATGTTGTCTTGGGGTAGGATCAGGTTGTTGAGCCAGTTTCCAATGTCTCTGACCCATTGTGAGGCCTCTTCCCCTTTTATGAGAGTGAGGGTGAATGCAACCTTTTTGTAGGGCGAGTCGAACCCTGCTATGTCTGCATTGAGGCAGAGATAGGCCTTTACTTCGTCAATAAAGTTGTTGGCTTTTGTCCGATCTCCATAGAATAGTTGGGGTAGCCCTCCCATTGTCTTTACGTCAGCTGCTGGGGCTACTGGTTGTTGGGGAGCACCAGGTTGTCCCGGTCCTCCTGGTCCTCCTGGTCCTCCTGGTTGTTGTTGCAGTGCCTTCTGTAGGGAAGCCTGTAGCTTTTGTGGAGTTGTAGTACTAGATTGAGTGGGTTGGCTGCTGCTAGTAGCGATTGCAGTAGCTGTCTGCACGCTTGTTTGGGTTGACATGGTTTGAGAGATACTAGGAAGGCTGATTCCTGTTGGTAAAGCATCCACCGGTAGGCTTTTGTGGGGTATAAGTGGTCTGATAGGGAATGGGGTGACTGGTTGTGATGGTATTTCCCTTAGGTCCTTGTCTATGGGAGTGAGGTGAATCTGTTGGTTTGTGGTGGTTTCTTCTTTGACTTCTTCAGTCAATGCCCTTTCTTTTCCTGACAAGGTTCCTTCTTTGTCTGAAAGCTCAGACCTGCTTTCTTCTGGGGTGGTTCCTAGATTGTATTCAGCTAACTGGGGAATGTGTCTCCCTATGGTGTATGTCTGGCTGAGCTGGCTCCACTGGACTTCTCTCCACTGGCCTTGGTATCAGCACACTTGTCTTTTATGATTGATCTTCCTATCTCCAGCACTAAGCACCAAGATTGGATGTCCTTTGGTGTTCAAGGGGTGGTTTGCCTCTAGTCTCCGAACTCTTTGATTGGCATGCCCTCTTGCTATGTCTCCTGGATGGAGAGTTCCTCCTAGGGTGTATGAACTACTGGCCATGGTGTAAGAAAGTTGAGTCTAATGTCACTGCCAAGGATTCTTGGTAGGGACAAATAGATGCAAATGAAAAAGAGAGCCAAGTCGCACTATGACTTGGATTGTAGATGGAGTATAAGAGGTTGTAGAGTTCCCGCCTACTGCAGTACTTCACAGTGGCCACTCTGGCTGATGGAGAGGAGCACTTGTGTTGTATTGACAAGAGACTCAACTTGCTAGTACATAGTGCAAGGAGTCAACTACTTATAGTAGATGGTGGCCTAGGGCCCAAAAGGAGATAAGTGCCAAATGGAGCAGTAGTGATATACAGAACAAGGGGAGTCCCAATAACAGTACAAAGGGGAGTCTTGAAGGGGAACAAAGGAGTAATTAAAAAAAAATCTAGACCCATACAAGCTAGGGTTGCATGTGATAGTAGTACAGGGAGCCGCAAACACTTTGCCTGGTTGCAGAACTTACATGGGTGTGGACAGTTGAATGTCCACCTAAGGCTGGTTACACAAATGGTGAAGCGCCACAGGAAGAAAGGTAACACACAACAGATAAGCCAGCCTGGGATGATCAACCTCACCCCAACATTGTATGCTAATGCAGCCACTGCAGCAGCCAGCCTCCCACAGATTGCCAGTGGTAGAAAGGCCATGCACTCACTCCCAGCCATAACAGAGGTCACAATCCTGTGCAGTGGAGGCTACATGGATGAGCAGGCAGAGCAGCAGCTATGTGCACAAGCGCCAGATGCAATCATCTGGGAAGTTAAACCCAGGATAGCCAAGGCACTAGCAAACCCAATCCCACTGAGGGCAGGAAGGTGGAGCATACAGCCCCATAGCAAAGGTAACTTCATGTACTCATTTAATGGGCACATCCCCTTCAACATTATCTTATCATACAAATGGATCCTACTGGATCCCTTCCATGGGACAGGCCAACTCTGCCCCTCCCTTGGGTGGATGCAGCTCCTCACACACAGGGTACCCTTCACAAATGATGAGGGCACTGCCTTTAACATGGAGGACCTCCAGGCAGAGGTATGGTCACTACCAGGACTCAGGAAGGTCTTCTTTGCCATGGCCCCAAGATGGTTGAAGCTAGTAAGCCAAATAGACAAGCAATACTCATCCATCACCTTTGCCATCTCAGACCCAGATGGATCCATCGCCAACACCCTCATGAAGGGCAGATTGGTGCTTTTCGGTAAGGAAGTAGTAATGAGAAATGGATTGACAAGCTGCCTCTTGTCCAGTGCTCAAGGTGCCATGCACTCGGACACACACAGAGCTCAAAAGCCTGCCCACTTGACAAAGACTCTGTCAAGTGCTACATCTGTGGTGACTCCCACAGGTCAGAGGAACACAACTAAAGGTGCCCACAGAAACACACAGTTGCAGGCATTTGTGACTGCACCACGTACAAATGCCTGAACTGACACAGACTGGGCCACCACTGCCAGGATAACACCTGCCCCACTTGCACCCTTTTCTGCCCATGGAACACCAAACATGTGGACAGAAACAGAGACAAAGGTAAGGGCAGAGACCCAAGTGAGGGCCCAGGCCTCCCAGCAGCTGGCATAGGCAAGCAGGGGCCATCAAACCAGGAAGACAACCCCTTCTACATCCCTCCCCTTCCACCCAACCCCACTGGACCCCAAGTATGTGCCACCATATGAAAAGCATCAGACATGGCCATCCTTCAGGCAATGATCCACAGGATGGAAATTGACTCTGACATACCCTCGTGCCCAACCCCTGGCGCTGCTGGGACCCCACTCTGAATGGCATACAACCATTGGATCATGATTGCATCGGTGAACATGCATAAAAGAAATGCAGTCACCCATGCGCTACTAAACAGTGACAGTATCACTAACATCTTTCTCATACAGGAACCATGGTACGACACTATCGGTACCACGAGAAAGGACACATCCCGACAGGGAGTGGACATCTTGGGGGGTGTTGCCACCCCTGCCTGGGAGATCTTATACCCAAAAATACCTGAAGGCCAAAAGCCAAAGGTGATGGCCTACACACGCAAGTGGGCCATTGATCCTCAACAAGAGCCACCTTTCACCCTTGTTGCACACCTTGATGTATCAGCTCACCCATGCTCACAGGTATTGGATGTGGTCTTTGACAAGGAAAACTGGTGCATTATCAACTTCTACCATGATGTTCACAACAGCACCTGCCTTAAAGCCCTGCTAACACTGGACATTGATGCAACAACACCCACCATGATCATTGGCAACTTCAATACCCACTCCCCAGCATGGTCCCTGCCCAACACCACACAATCCAGTTGGGCCAGACAAGTTGAGGAATGGGCAGCCAGAAACCTGCTCATGCTTGCAAACAACCCAGGTGAAGTGACTTGCTGAGGCATGGCCCACAAGTGCAACTCAGTCATAGACCTAGCCTGGTACAATGAAGCAGCAGTCCAAGCCAACACCTTCACTGAACTCAAGATTGATTAGGAAGGCAGCCTGGGATCAGACCATGCCCTCCTCCAACTGACAGGCCACACCCACACAAACAGGCCACAAACACCAACTGGGACCAACCTGGGGTTTGTCATATACCCAGAGCAAAAGGAAGAATGGATTAAAGCATTCAAGGCCCACTCACTCCCAATGCTCCTACCATTCACCCCAACCGCTGAGGAAGTAGAACAGGCAGTGGCAGGACTAATCAAAGACATCCAGAAAGCTAATGAACTTACTTTCCACAGACATAAACCCCACCACCCAAAAGCAGCCCCATGGTGGAATGCAGTGTGCATGCTGGCTGTTCAGAACCTCCACAGAGCCAGGACCACAGCAACTTGAGCAGTGACAGCAGCCCAATTAAGAGGCACCACCCAGGCAGCCAAACGCAAATGGGCTAACAAACACATTGAGAAGGTGGAACTGTGGGAGGTAGCGGAATGGAGACATGGACGCAGAATATCCAAAGTGCCCTCACTGCATGGCCCAACAGGTCTGGTCCATGCCCATGATAAAATTGCTGACCTGCTCTCATAGAGGTTCTTCACAAAGACACCACCACAGGTAGCAACAACCTTCCATGACAACCCCCCACAGCACCCACAGTGGGCCCTACCAGTGATTGACAAGCAGCTCATTGAACCCCTCATCAGGGACACAGCCAACAGCTCTGCCCCAGGCCAGTCAGGCCACACCTGGATGGTCATCAAATGGGTGTGGGAGGTGAACACTGAATGCATAACAGAATTACTCGCAGCCTGTCTCAGGGCCAGCTACCACCTGAGACAATGGAAAGAGGCAGTTGTGTGTGTCATCCCCAAACCAGGACACACTGATTACACTCTAGCGAAAACTTCCACCCAATATCACTGCTTGAGTGCCTAGGGAAACTTCTAGAGAAAGTGGTGGCAAGACTGATATATGGAGACATTGTTATGGACTGCCGGACTATTTATGCTTACATCATTTTTCACTATATATAGTATTTGCTTTCTCATGGACTGGCAGGGAGCCCTCTCCACATCCATCCCTATACATTACCACACCTCTATTACGCTTCACTGCCCTCCACTTTATGTCATGTTCCCTTGGCTCATTACTAATACATTCAGACTAATATGCCACCATGTTTCATAGTCTCACAGCCTCATGATGCCACTTAAACGTGTCATCCTGCCTCTTAGTCATATAGGCTTAGTAGGATGCCATCTAGACGCGTCGTCACTTACTTAGTCATACATGCTTACTATCTTGTAGTCATATATGCTTAGTACGATGCCATAGAGACGCATCATCCCTTTACTTAGTCATATGTACTTACTGTACAGTAGCCACAGGGCCTATAAAAGCCCCCCAAAGCAAGACTCAAGCCTTAAGCTTAGTCTCTTGTATAATACAGGACTTCCAAGTTCATCCCTTGTGAACTTAAGCTTAAGAACCATCAGAACTATCCTCTTGCACCTTAGAACGTACCCTAAGGCCTGCTAAATTGACTTAGAGCTGCATTTGCTCTTCACTTTGAAACTCCAAACAACTCAGACAGAAAGACGCCATCTTTCCCACCCAGAACCCAAACCCAAAGGCTGCTAGTAAAGGAACTCTAGTCGTCTATATGAAGGCCACTAGTAAAGGAACTCTAGTTGTCTATATGAACAAGTCACATACTATGACCTCTGTAATACGTGCTGCATACTACGACACACCAGTAGCAACCAGGAGCCGCTCCTACAAGACACCAGAACCCCTTCCATTCACGACCTTAGCGTGAACACCAATGAACTAAGTGCAATACCAGATGTCATTGCACCTCCAGACATCACTTCCTAGAAGTGATAACAGAACAGCCAGTGTCGCTACATGCCATTCAGAACCCACAACTGTACAAGTTCTAAGGACAGAACTCCAAACCTCGAACCATACCAGAAACCAGACTTGGACAAGGCGTCCAAACCCTGAACTAAACCGAACCGAACTCGAACCCTCACACTAAGACACATGACGTCCTAGTGTGACAGACATGGCCAAGCACCCACTCATCCCCACCACTCAGTTTGGCAGACGCAATGCATCCTCAATGCTGGATGCTGGACTCACACTTCTGCACAACATTCAGTTAGCCCACCAAGCCAGTCTCTACACCAGCCTGCTTCTGTTTGACATCCAGGGCTTCTTCGACAATATTAACCATAACAGACTGGCTAAGGTGGTCACAGACCTAGGCTTTGCCCCAGAACTGGTCAGGTGGTGCCACTCTTTCCTTAAGGACCACTTGGTGAGACTATGCTTCAATGGCAGGACATCTGATCCTTTCAACTTTACAGTAGGCACCCCTCAGGGATCACTGGTCTCCCCAGTACTATCAATCATCTACACATTGCCCCTACTACACAAAATGAGGGAGTGGTCAAATGCTTCACTTGGTATGTACATCGATGATGGGGCAATATTTGCATGTGGGCACAACTGGGCCTGCATTGAGCATGCCCTGAGGGAGTGCTACTCAACCTGCATCAAGTGGCTCTCCTTTGCAGGCTTGAATGTCAAACCAGACAAGATGGAACTCATTTTCTTTAGGAGAAGAGGGGGAAGATCAGCCCTGCCACCATACATCCACCTCCCCCTCCCATCTATGCAGACATACTACTGAGTACCGGCTGTCAACACAGTATAGTACCTTGGTTCTTCTTTGATGCTGGCCTCTCATGGTCATACCATGTAGATGTAATGTGCAACAGAGCCAGAGCATCCATCAAGGCACTTCAGCTCCTAGGCAACTCAGTCAGGGGCCTCAACCATGCAAGCTGGCGACTCATGTACAACACTATATGCCTTCCAGTTCTCACATATGGATGCCAACTCTGGTTCTAAGGCAAATAAGTCACTCTGGTTAAAAAACTACAAACAGTCCAGAATGAAGCAGTCAGGGTAATCACAGGAGCATTCCGCACCACCCCACACAAGCCCTCCACCAACTTCTCTCCATCCTACCAATGGACCTACAACTGACAATGCTCATGCAGAACACAGCACTTAGACTATACAAGGTCTCCAAGGAGAGCCAACTCCTCAGACACCTCAGGGGCAACTGGTATGCCCAGTGGCCACAGGAATTACCCCTCCCCACACTGAATCACCCAAGAGCCCACACCACACTCTGAGTGCTTGCAGAGTGGGCCACCCCAAACAGCCCATGCATCAACCAGTCTGGAGCTCCGCAAGACACTCCTAACTGGAACAGCAGGGTTAAATGAATACCAAAACAAGCAGACTGGGATTACCCCCAGGCTGCCAAGGTGATTACAAAACTCTGCAGGGAGGGCCAACTAGTCACTATCTACTGCGAAGGCACAGTCTCCAACAACCTCCATGAAGATGGGAAACAGGTGGGAGCCACCTCAGCAGTCCTCTACTGCAAGGGCCAAGAGTGGAACCACAAGGAAGAGGTGTATGGAGAAATAGTAACATCCAATGACACCGCCATCCACTCCATCCTGCCTACATTAGACATCCTAGCTGACTTCCTCATGTCCCACCAGACCACAGCACAGCAAAACTTCTTGGTCTTAACACCCTCTACACCTGTGATCAGCAAAGCACTAGATGCCAGCCCCTATGACAAACAGCTGGTGGCCCTGGAATGCCTCTAAAAGCTAAGTACAATCCTCACAAATCACCTGAATGTGAACATCAGATTACTCTGGCTCCCCAGAGCCATCACCTTCATTGGCTTCGGAGGGTGAAGCAACTAGCCCTTGAAGCCATCTGCATGGCCATCATAAGGACAGAAGAGGAACCCCATTCAATCAAAAACTAGAAGGACAAGACCAAACAACAGATCATCACAGCATGGGCTGAACATTGGCACCAAAACCCACACACATCTATGGCATACTGAACAGCACTCTTGAAACCACCTGATGGGCAACCCCATCCTACCTCCCTCAACAAGACAGAAGCAGCTAAGTTCTCTTGTCTAACATGGTGCACCATGTATGGATTATCACTGGACATGCATTTGTAGGAAAATACACACAATGATTCTACCTGAAACACATGCCAGCTCTGATCGCATGCCCATGTGGCAAGCCATCCAAACAGTAGAGCACATTTTGCTCTCCTGCCCACTACACACTGCCATGTGCCATAAGCATCTAACTGCCAGAGGCTGCCCCCAAAACCTCTCACAACTCTTTAACCACCCAAAGCAAGTCATCACACTGCTTCACTTCCTGGAAGAGACCGGAGTCTGAACTAAGCCAAGGACAGAGTGGGAGCCCAGATGAAGGTGGAGAAGGAAGACACACACAGAGACTGGGTGGGTGTCATGGTGGACTATTGGGATGCTTACGCTTACTAATATTCTTGCCTTATATGTACATATTTCCCACAGTCCGGCTAGAGTCGTCACCACTTCCCCCCCCTTACCTTACACTATCGCTATTACACTCCTGCCGATCCCTTCTGCTGTTGTGTTGCCTTGGCTTGTTACTAAAGTACTTACACTAATCTGCTGACGGTTTTCATGGCCTTACTGCCGCTGAAACATGTCAAATGCTGCTGAAGACTCCACTTAAATAGTCATGTATAAATACGCTCATAGAAGGGGACCAAAGCCTTAAGCTTGGTCTCTTGTGAATCTTAGACATTCTCAGAGCAATCCTCCGAGTGATCCGAAGCTTCCCCTCCCTTTTTCCCTCCCACTTGCGCCCTAGAACATACCCTAGGGTCTGCTAAGCGACTTAGTGACGTGTTTCACTTAATCTACCATATATAGTAAACCGAGTCCCAATTGGGAACTCTTCAAACTCTGACACATACGATAAGCGCTCAGAAAGGCGTTGCCTTTCTTCGCTTCAGACAGATGAAGGTCACTGAGTAACAGACCTCTCAGTGCTCTATAGAATCACCCTATCTGCACCAGAACACCCAGCAGGAGTCATCAGCAAGATCACATTTTTCTTGTTGTCTTGTTAGAGCTTTTCCAGGCTTTTCAGCTTGTCAACAAGCTGGCAAGCTGCCCCAAGTCCAAACAAGTCGACAACCCAACAAGTACTAATACTAAGCATAAATAATATTCTATTAACTATTATGATAAAAATTCATGGCTATGGTGGTCAATACAATTGTTGACAAAGTAAGCATGGAATGAATCAAGAGAGTCAGAGAAATCAAAATCCTCTGGTACAAAAGAAGAACCGTAGACAGGAAGAAGGTGTGCAGCCCTTGCAACACTGTTGAGATGAATGACTACAAGGTATGACATCCATTACCTGCAAATTCTGGTTGCACTACCCACATCCCTGTGTCATCATCAGGGACATTATCTGGAATCAGCCAATGAATGAGAGCACAAGGGAAATACTTGTCTCTAAATGTAAATGGGAAAAAAAGGAGTGCACAACCGATGGTCATGCCCTGCATTGCATCCATCTCTAAACCTGTCAAGATGAACATGGTGTCATGATGGGCATATTCGCCATGCCAATTTGGGTTAGAGCAAATGCACTCATGGTACATTCCACCAGTACCACAAAGATCACTAGGTGCAAAAAAACATGCAATGGCCAAATGGTAAACGTAAATCCAACCGGTGAAGTTGGGGCACTGTTCAATGTCAATGTCAGCAGATGAAATGTTGGAGTTGGAATGTATTTGGTCATAGAGGAATCGCTGTAGGGCTTTGAGGAATCAAGGTTGATCAATGTGATTCGCAAGGGATTCAAGTGAACACGGATAGCCTCATTCTAGTATCATGTTGGTAAGCTGATGTGCAATGTTGCGAGAGTGCTACAGAAATAAAATGTACTGGTGGTTTGAGCTAGCTCAACAGAGGACAGTGACTTTGGGCCCGATACTGGGCCATTATCATCATCCTCATCTTTGTCAACAGCAGCTGGCACCCTTGGTTGCGGCTGTTCACCTCTGAGAATCATAGCAGCATAAGAAGTTGTCATCCCATCCATCATCCCAAGCTCAGTATGTACACAGCGTGCAGCCACTAGCTTGTCCAGTTGGCAAATTGTCCACAACATTTGTACCAGTGCCTTGAAATGGCTCGAGCACCTCTAGGGCTCCTTGACAGCCTTGATATGCTTCAACTCTGTGATTGATGAGCATAACCCATTCAGTGACCCAAAAAGCTGGATGGAGCAAATATAGTGCTTGAGTGAATGTTGCTATGGGAGTGATATTTGATCACCATTGACTCTGGCCATACCAACAAAGGCCTCCCTGTGGAAATGAAATCAGGCTAGAGCATCCTCAAGCTGATCAAGCATGTGACTTGTAATGGTGTTGCATTGTGCAATGTAACAAAAATCAAGGAAGGCAGAAATACATTTAACCATCTCTGATGGCACATGTCCAGTGATTGCTGCGAGATAAACCTATCCCTATGTCTTAGCAAACATACAACAGTTGGCTACATGATAATGTCACCTTCATGAGCGCCTTTGAGTCATCACCCATCCATTGTTGAAAATCTCAGCCATCTGGGAAGTGGTGCAATCCAGGAAACAGAGGTACAGCAGATATTCTATATTGATCAGGTTAGCCAAAACATAAAATGGATATATAAATAACTTGCCAATGGTCAATGTCTGCGATGATCTCATTCACCTAAGCCTCACCATGCACCTCTCAAAGATACTCATTCACCCACATTACTAGATGATCCTTGAATGTTCCTTTGATGACTTGATGAAGTAGATCCACAGATAAGAGCTTGTGGATGTCTGCCTGGGGGAAATCCTGAGTAAATGGCTGTACATGTGATTTCAGTGCTTAGACCAACAAAGGAGACACAAAATGTAATATGATATCCGCATGAACCCCAAAATCAGTCCAGAGAGTGCCAGGATCCCAAGCACTGATAAGGAAATCAGTTTTCACCTGAGTTCTCCAGTGAGCACCTTTATGATCAAGATCGTTGGGAGGTGCATTGCACCTGCTTGTTCCTCAGAATCATATATATAGAAGTAAGAGATAAAACTCACTTCAGGCACCAGCCCTGCACAATGGCTGCCAGCCAAACCTGCTCTGGGTAGTCAGCTATGTAAGGACCTAAACCATATATGGCATGACAGAAGTGGCCATCAGGGCATTTGATGACTTCTGGTATTGACATGCCTGGTTTGAGGGGCTCAAAAATGCAAGTGAGTGAAGCATGATATAATTGTCAGCAAAATGTTTGAAACTTGGCAGTTTCCCTGTGTTTTTTGGTTGCTACACACCTTAGTCAAATGCATGTAATACAAGTGAAGCTATGAGATACTCACTTTTTGGAATGGGGAGAAAAGCGACTGGAAGTAATGCATTACCATGAGCTTGCCATGCTACATTAGTCACATTGCCAGGGGACATATATATGGGATGGTATTGTTGGTGTCCTATAGCAATGGAGACAGTTGTTTTGTCACTACCTACAACAATGGGGACAAACATAGCGCCATGAGTGGCTTGATCCTCTGCAATAATATCCTGCCAAGCATGTCAGTAATACAAGCATCACCAGAACATAGTAGACAAACTGCTTGCTTCCAAGCCCAATCAGCTGACATTAAGTTTGACCATGACCATTTACCTTCACTATCAAACTGCTGGTATGGGGTGACATCGATCTTGTCTGTGAAATCAGATGTGGCAAGCTGGTGATGAAGGACCTGGCATGAATCCCGCATACAAAGATCATACAATTCTGTCATCCACTTTGGTGGCATACCTGCAGGGAGTGGACCCTTATATCTGACATGGTAAAGTTTCCACAGCATGTCACCATGCCGAATGTTGTTGATGGTCTGGTACAGCTGTGTTGCATTCTTCCACAGTGCATTGTGTCCAAATTCCATAACTGTTGTGGCCCACATATTGAGGGCCTTGTTTATATTACCTTCTGAACTCTGAACCTCAACAAAATGATAATGTGTGAAGTCAAATTCAGTCCAAGACCCAAATGGATGCCAAGGGTTCAGCAAAGCACCTCCAGCAGGCACATGGGGTGGTGGTGGAGTGTGTGGAGGGAGGAAATTGCCATTCAAGTTGCAAGGAATCCCTACTGTATCATTAGCACAACACAGAACTGAGGTGAGAGTACATCTATACCATTCAAATATGGGTGATACTGGAATGTGGAGGTTTGTCTGCAATCATCATCAGATTCCAGAGTAAATTGTCTATGGGCAGAGAGTCTGTGCTGCATCAACCCATGCCCAGATTTGCATTTGAGGAAGCACATTGGACAAGTGTAGGAGATGGGAGGAGCACCAAGTAGATTATCCATATTTCTAAGTATACAGAAGAAAAGTTGAGACGAGCAGAGGCTGAAACGGACTTGTCAGATTTGCATTGAACTGTAAAATACAAACAAATAAAATACGGACCATAAAAAAACACACAATTCATACACAGCCCACCAAGCTATGTGGACAACCATTTTTCACTTGCTGAACCACCTCTTCCATTGTTTAAACCCTTACTCATCCAACACCTTACTGCCTTGCTCCTCTACACCATCACAAAAACTAAAATGTCTGCCACCAATCGCTGTCTCACCTGCACCTATGTGTCAGCCAACTTGCTAGTGGAGGCCCCAGACAATTCCCAGCCCAGGTCAACACAAACAGGAAGCGCCCAAACAGATGGCCAAGTAAGTGGGAAAAGGGGAAAGGTTCAGCCTGCTTTGAAAACTTCCACAGATCTCAGCACTGATGTGGCTATGACTGATATGGCGAAGTCCCACCTTCTCACCAAGCCATCAACAGCCAAAGGGAAATATGTTGTCCTCCCTCCTCGATCACCTAACCCCATGTGTGCCTCTCGTGTCACCCATCCTGGGGCACCAGACATGAAACATGGTAGGTGGACTACAGCTGAAGTTACGGAAGCAGCAAAGCATAAGGAAGAGGCCTGCCTTCATTTGGAGATGCTGGAAAAAGAGAAACTTGAAATTCTAGGAAAGATGGAGGTTGATGAGGAGTTGGAAGATGAAGTGGAAGAACAAACCACTGTTAAGGACATCCAGGAGACCATGAGTGATACTATATCTGAGTTCATCAAGTCAGAGGTTGAAAGGGTGTCTGATTTCAATGATGTGGCCATTGCAAAAGAGGTCCCAGTCAAGAAAACTACTGTATGTCCATTTGGATACTGTTTTACGAGAACAATGAGCTAACTTGTAGCACTGTCACACTGGACTGAGTGTGGCGGTTCTGTCGATGTTTCTGTCTGGCAGCCTCCTTGGCTGCTTATTCTCTTTGTATGAGGGGTAAGGCGTCTGGCCTATCTCTGTCCTTCTGTTGTATATGTAGGATGATATCTGCATCGATGACCATTGTCTTGGTTGTCTTCTGTGGAGTTCTAATGCCTTGTTAGAACAGCTGTGGGTAGTGGCAGTGCTGGCTGCTGTCGTTCCTATCTCCTGAAGGAGGAAGGGGATCTAGGTGTGAAGGAGTCGATTTGGATACTTAAGATGTGTATCTGAAGGAAGGGATGTCTGGAGTGCTGATACGCCTTGTATTGCACTTAGTTCGTCGGTGTGCCACTAAGGTCGTGAATGGAAGGAGCTGCTCCTTCCTGCTGGGTGTTCTGATGCAGATAGGGTGATTGTAACCGGCCTGGGGTGATGGTTCAACACCATCGCGCCCCTGTAAGTTGCGGAACTGGCCAAATAGAGGATTTGTGCCCCATTTCATGTTCGCACCCCGTTTCATATGTATCAGCTTGTGATTTTCTTGAGTGGCTTGTGCCATTGGTTGTTATTGTCTTGGCTACATAAATAGGTAGCACTGCCCCTTCAGGCCCTAGGCCTGCCCTCAAGTACTACGTACTATAAAACAGGGGACTCATTACGCCTGGTAGAGGCAAGTTGAGTCTCTTGTCTCAATACTAGCAGTGTTCTACTTCATTGTGGGTGGCTACTGAGTCGGAGCTCAGCAAGCAGTAACCCGGGCATGATATCGACTTGCAGGTTGACTTCCACTCTATAAGTCTTCTAGGACACTTCGAGTCCTAGCTTATCGACTTAGTGTGTCTATTGTTGCTGTCAAACCCTTGGCGGTGACATTAGACTCAACTTTCTTTCAATACGGCTAGCAGTTCAGAAGGGACACTGCAGACTACGACCCTCGATTGGGTAGACGCCATTGGAGGCAGAAGGAACCATCGGGTTCGGTACCTTTCCAAGGAACACCCAGCCAATCCCACAGATCAGGACATACAGATTATCGTCACACCAAGAGGCAAAGCGCTGACCAACCCGAAGCTGGTGTGCATTCACGACAACAAGTGGAAAGAAGTCCACTGGGATAATGGACAATACATCGTAGGAGCAACAATCCCACAACTACATGAATATGACACAGAGGGATCAGAAGCTGACGAGCTTCTTAACGAGGAGCTAGAAGAGCCTGAGGTTGTCTCGGACACAGAGTCAGACGAGGCGGTCCAAGAGATTGACGACGCCTTCAACAAAATCAAAATCACCCCAGTAGAGGAACAAGCACCAATATTCCCCATCAAAACCCTCACTCCACTCCAAGGACTACCCACCGACACTCTACCATCAGGAGTCAGAATCCCTAGCCTCTCACAAGCCATGTCAACACAAACCACCACAGCCACAGCCGTTGCTGCACAGCCGTCCGCAACTACCCAAAGTGCACCACAACATATTCAGAACATCCTCAGACAGGTCCTCAAGAGGTCAGGACCGCCAGGAGGGACTGGAGGAGGACCAGGAGGACCAGGAGGACCAGGAGGACTGGGAGGACTGGGAGGACCAGACCCAAATGCACCCCAAATACCGGTGGCTGCAGCTGCCAACGTCAAAACAATGGGAGCACTCCCACAAGTCTTTATGGGAGACAGGTCCAAGGCCAATGACTTCATTGAAGAAGTAAAAGGATACCTGCGCCTGAACGCAGACGTAGCAGGGTATAACTCTCCCTTCAAGAAGATCGCTTTCACCCTCACCCTCATCAAAGGCAAAAACACGGCCCAATGGGTCAGAGATATGGGCGAATGGATCGATAGACTGCACATGCCCCAAGACAACATCCTGGCACTCTGGGACCAATTCCTTCTGGAATTCAGCCAACAATTCCAGGACACTCAAGCAGCTCAATGAGCCAGGAACAAAATCAGGGATTGTCAGATGAAGGGGTCCGATTACGATGAATATATCACCTGATTCGAAAGCCTGGCAAGAAAGGCCGGGTACACGCTAGGAAATGAAGAGACCTATAACATATTCCTACAAGGAATACCAGCATCACTCCTACACGACACCCTCAAACCACCGATTCCCCTTAACTATCATGACCTTAAGGAGAAGGTCAAGACTATCGTGCAAGGGAAGACCATCATAGATGGCATCTTAAAGAAAACACTGGGGGCACAATCACCATTCCAGCGGTTCAATAATCCACCTAGGCCACCGCCATTCCAGCAAAGGAACTGGCAACCCAGATACAACCAGGGAAACTGCCCCCAATACAATTCGACAAACGCACCACCATCTATGAATAACACTCTGGTACCAATGGACTTGTCCAGAGGTCGCACACCTGCCAACTGGAGGGGGCGAGGAAACTGGAGGCAAAGAGTGGCGCCACCTGCTAGAGGAAACGTATCAGCACCAGGGTATGAGGCGATGCGGTGCTTCAATTGCGGCAGGGAAGGACACTTCGCCCAGGCCTGCCCCGAAAGGCAACAACAGCCTAGAAACCCCTACAGACAAGGCCCTCGACAGGCCAACCTCATCGACTTCCAGGAAGAGGAAGAACAAGACTACCAAATGGCGGAACCATTGGAGGGAACTTCGGTGGCTACTATGCGAGCGCAACTAGAGGGAATGTCCCTCGACGACCAGATCAAACTGGCAAAAGAAATGGGAGTGGCACAGGATTTTCCCTCTGCCTAATCAGATCGGCCCTGCTTAGGCGAATCCATAGCGAAAATGTGTATATATCAGCAAGAAAATCTATGACAGTACGATTCTATGCACGATCAATTGCGAAAAGAGCCGAAGGAGTGGCCCTCATAGACTCAGGAGCCACAGAAAATTTCATGAGTCTCAACTATGCAGATGGCTTCGACTCCCCATCAAGCAATTGGCAAATCCAAGACCACTATTTAATGTCGATGGGACGGAGAACAAAAGCGGAGTGCTCAAATATTACACTGACCTCCAATTTAAAACAGGGACCCAAACTACGAATCAGAGGTTCTTCCTCTCTGACCTAGGGGATCACAAAGCCATCTTCAGATACCCATGGTTCGCCTCCGTCCAACCAAAAATCGACTGGAAGCGAGGATGGATCGACTTCACTCATCTCCCCATCGTCCTCTCAGCCCCAAACGCCGCAAAGGCAGTGTATGTACCTCGAACCAAGAACATACCACGACCAATCAGAAAGAGGACCGACACATATCTCCTAGGAAGAGTGACAATAGGAGGCGCCACAAGCAACTCAGAACCAAACAACGCCATACCAGCAGAATACAGGCGCCACAGAAAAGTCTTCAGTGAGGAAGAATCGCAGCAAATGCCCAGCTCAACCATATGGGATCACGCCATTGAACTACTGCCAGGGGCACCTGACACCATGCCAGGACGACTACTACCCCTCACGCAAGAGGAAAAAGCCAAAATGCACAAGTTCGTCCAAGAACACCTGAAGAGGGGAACCATCCACATATCAAAATCGCCATATGCAGCTAACTTCTTCTTTGTGAAGAAGAAGGATGGAAAGCTGAGGCCGGTGCAGGACTACCGGCCTGTCAACAAATGGACAAAGAGAAACAGGAATGTCTCGCCCCTCATCCCACAAGTCGTGGACTGGCTCAGTGGATGCACCAAATTCACCGTGGTAGACGTGCAATGGGGTTATAACAACATCAGGATCAAAGAAGGAGACGAGTGGAAGGCCGCCTTCCTCACTCACAAGGACTGTTCGAACCCACAGTTTAGGAGAGGGCTGGCTCTCTGTCTACATGGACGACATCGCCATTCATACGCCAAACGACCACACGAGACAGAAGAACAACATACGGCCAGACATTGGGAATACATTCACCGAATGTTAGACAAGCTAGAGAAAAATAATCTCTACCTCAAACCGGAAAAATGCCAATTCGAGAAAGAGGAGATCAAATACCTAGGGGTCATTGTGGGAAAAGGCCACCTTAGGATGAGTCCTAAAAAGCTGCAGGGGATTGCAGACTGGTCCCCACCAAAGAACCCAACTGGTGTCAGGAGCTTCTTGGGGTTCACCGGATACTACCGCTACTTCATCCCAAACTACTCAAAAATCGCACGGCCTCTGCTGGAACTGACAAAGAAAACCACACCCTGGCACTGGGGAGAAGCACAAATGAGGGCATTCGAAGAGTTGAAAACAAGGATGTGCCGCAGCCCAGTGCTACTTTAACCAGACGTCGAAAAACAATTCACACTTCATGTTGATGCATCGGCATATGGCGTGGGCGCCGTACTCTCACAGGAGGGACAGCACAACGACCTCACACCAACACTGGCCCAACGACACAAACCAATCTTACACCCAGTAGCATACTACTCGGCAACATTCACGCCCACAGAACGAAACTACGACATCTACGAGCGAGAACTGTTAGCCGTCATGAAGGCGCTGGCTCACTGGAGACACTACCTGGGATGGACAAAAATGCCTTTCGTAATCCGAACAGACCATGCCAACCTCCAATACTGGAAGTCGCCGAGGAATCTAAACTGACGAACCGCACGATGGCACGCCGACCTCCAGGAATACGACTACATACTGGAGTACATCCCAGGCAAAACGAACACCGCAGCAGACGCATTATCCAGACCGCCGAATGTGGATCATGGCGAAAACGACAATAAAGATGTCACAATCATCCCACCACACCGAATCCGAGCAGCACAAACGATCAATGGGAAAACCATTGTACCAAACCTCAAGGAGCTCAGGCAAGCCATCGTCAGAAACGCCCATGACACGCCCACATCCGGCCACCCAGGAAGAGACGAAACCCTACGAAAGGTGCAAGAGCGATATTGGTGGCCAGGAATGAAAGGATGGATTGCAGACTACGTGAAAGGATGCGCAACCTGCCAGCAAGCCAAAATACTGACACATCGGCCCCGCGTTCCTCTTTACCGAATCCCCTCTGCACTGGGCACGTTGCCCTTTGAAACCATAGCCATGGACCTGATCACCAGCCTACCGCCAAAGCGAGGACTAGACGCAATCCTCACCATTGTAGACCATGGATGCTCTCACGCCGCCCTATTCCTACCCTGTTCCACAAGCATCATGGGACCAGGGATTGCCCAACTCTACCTAAACCACCTCTACCCGTGGTACGGACAACCAAAGAAGATCATCAGTGATAGGGATCCATGATTCACGTCGAGTTTCGGAAAAGCGCTCACAAAGAGGCTCAGGATACAACAAAACCTATCCACCGCAGCCCACCCTCAAACTGATGGATTGTCCGAGCGGAAGAATCAGTGGATAGAACAGTACCTGCGATTGGTGACGAGCGGACAACCAGACGACTGGACGGAGTGGGTCACAGTCGCAACGGCAGTACACAACAACCGGAGGAACAGTACCACCAGGCTATCGCCCAATCAAATTCTCATTGGTTACAAACCGACACTGGGGCCCGGAGACCTAGGGACCCGGACTAACAATGAAGTGGTTGAACGACGAACACAATGAATGGAAGAGGCACGAGAACAGGCGATCGAGGCCATCAACAAAAAGGCGGCCAAGACCCCACCGGGACAATACAAGGCCGGGGATCACGTATGGCTGGAAGGGACCCACTTGATGCTCCGACATCAAGGGTCCAAATTAAACCCAAAAAGATACGGCCCATTCAAAATCCTCAAAGAGGTATCCCCAGTCGCATTCCTGCTCCAGCTCCCCGCTTCATGGATGATCCATCCGGTATTCCACGCTTCCCTTCTTACCCCATATAGTGAAACGGACACCCACGGACCCAACTACACGAGGCCTCCCCCTGATTTAATTGATGGTGAAGAACAATATGAGGTGGAGCAAATCCGAAACCATCGCCATCAAGGGCGATCAAAGAAGCTCCAATACCTCATAAAGTGGCGGGGCTACCCCGAAAGTGATAACACCTGGGAACCAGCGGACCAGGTGTATGCCCCGGATCTCCTTCGGGAGTATCACAAGTGCCGGCCCTTGAAAAACATAAAAGGGAAGCAGAAGCCCCCGGCAAGAACATCAGCTTTCACCTCTTCTACCTTCAACAACATCATCGCTTCGCCATGTCCTCCCCCACTCCAGTTCCAGTTCCACCCCCTTCCTCGAACATCGAGGTTGAGGCGATCGGTGGACCTGCCACCACAACGCCAGCACCAAGCATCCCGCTACCACGCCCGCCTCCCGCTCCATCCGTCTCCCTGGCACCTTCCCCGACTTGGAGACCAACGCCTTCTGGGAAGGCCCTCTCTCCCCCGCACCGTCCAATCCGTCCTTGACGGGTATGAAAACCTGGGGCCAGTCCAGCTCCGACAGCTGGCCTCGGGCCTCGCCTCCACCCTCCAACAGCACGAGGCCCTCTTTCAAGACGAGGCACAGTGCCTCAAAAGACAATTCGAGGAGGTTAACCGCGACAACTGCAAGCTCAAAGCGCGGATCCAGCAAATCGATGGGGAGCCCCTCTTGTGTCCGACGGATACGTCAACAACAACGGGAGGCTCCCTGAGTTTACCATCACCACCCCAGACGGTGAGAAGCCCACCATCTTCATCAAGCAACTGGACGATGGACGAGTGGCCAGTCTGGCGGCCAATGCAAGGGCGATCACGACGCCCAAATCATTGACCTCTACGCGCGCCCCGAATTCGATGAATACCCACTATCTCTACTCCCACCTTGGTTCCGCGCTCGTCTGTGGGGGACGGAGGTCATTACCACCCCCTGCGCGAAGCCATCATCGACCTGGACGACTGGCCTCTCCTTGCCGAGGTCACGCGGTATCACGTCTTGGACCGTGAATGTGATACGCTGCGCGCTGAGCTGCGCTTGGCTCAGGCAAATTTGGCGGCGTCTGAGGTCGCAAAACAAGCCTGCGAGGACCGACTCATCACAGCGAAGGCCGCAAAGAAGATCCCGATGGTGGGAGTCGAACGATATCGACTGCAGATCGCAAGACGATCAGGGTGGAGAAAGACCGGATGAGGGCATCCTGTCTAGCGGAGGAGTGATGTAACCGGCCTGGGGTGATGGTTCAACACCATCGCGCCCCTGTAAGTTGCAGAACCGGCCAAATAGAGGATTCATGCCCCGTTTCATGTTCGCACCCCGTTTCATATGTATCAGCTTGTGATTTTCTTGAGTGGCTTGTGCCATTGGTTGTTATTGTCTTGGCTACATAAATAGGTAGCACTGCCCCTTTAGGCCCTAGGCCTGCCCTCAAGTACTACGTACTATAAAACAGGGGACTCATTACGCCTGGTAGAGGCAAGTTGAGTCTCTTGTCTCAATACTAGCAGTGTTCTACTTCATTGCAGGTGGCTACTGAGTTGGAGCTCAGCAAGCGGTAACCCGGGCATCGATATCGACTTGCAGGTTGACTTCCACTCTATAAGTCTTCTAGGACACTTCGAGTCCTAGCTTATTGACTTAGTGTGTCTATTGTTGCTGTCAAACCCTTGGCGGTGACAGTGATTTTATAGAGCACTGAGAAGTCCGTTACTCAGTGACCTTCATCTGTCTGGAGTGAAGAAAGGCAACGCCTTTCTGAGCGCTTAACGTATGTGTCGGAGTTTGAAGAGTTCCCAATCAGGACTCGGTTTACTATATATGGTAGATTAAGTGAAACGTGTCACTAAGTCGCTTAGCAGACCCTAGGGTATGTTCTAGGGCGCAAGGGGGAGGGGAAAAGGGGCTGGGAAGCTTTGGATCACTTAGAGGGTTGCTCTGAGAATGTCTAGGATTCACAAGAGACCAAGCTTAAGGCTTTGGTCCCCTTCTATGAGCGTATTTATACACAACTATTTAGGCAGAGTCTTCTGCAGCGCCTGATGTGTTTCAGCGGCAGTAAGGCCATGAAAACTGTCAGCAGATTAGTGTAAGTAGTTTAGTAACAAGCCGAGGCAACACAACAGCAGAAGGGATTGGCAGGAGTGTAATAGCAGTAGTGTAAGGTAAGGAGGGGGAAGTGGTGATGACTCCAGCCAGACTGTGGGAAATATGTACATATAAGGCAAGAAGATTAGTAAGCGTAAGCATCCCAATAGTCCACCATGACAAGCACAGAGGAAGAAGAAACCAGCCAAAGGAGAGGTACAAGCAGCAGTGGATGTCATCAAGGAGGGAATCAAAGCCAGGAAAAAGAGGCCTTCAAGCAAGGGTTTACAGGAGTCTGCCAGGTAAGCATCATGATAACGATTGATGGTTCCCACAGACACACCTGATGCACATTGTTTGTCCATGTAGTACTGCAAAGAAGGCAAAGCCTGCATTCCCCTCAGGCCTTGTCATGAACTGGAAAGCCAAGACCACGAGTGGCTCCTGCAAACCACAAGGATGAGCAGTCGAGCCAAAAGGTACACAGGAGCCAGTTGTTGGCAGTCTCAACAATGACAATGCTGCTGCTGTCTGGCCTGAGTTCAGCACAAACCTTAAGGCATGCAAGAACAATGTTCATCAATTGTTCGTCTATTTAAGGAATAAGGGTTGACCATTTTTATCTAGGTTGTCAAGATCATGACTGATAGCGATGATGAGGCTGAAGTCATGGTCACAAAGCCAAGGCCCAAACCTGTCCCCTACAACAAACAAGTTGCTACTCCTGTGCCTATGTCTGAAGTGAAGGTAAAGAAGGAATCAAAGGCCATCGCCAAGGTTAAAGGCAACTCCCCCATCTCAGTGACCTCTAACAGCAATGCCACACCCTCTGCATCATTGAACAGTCTTCCAGAATTCGCACATTCTGCTTGGGACACTGAGTTCCTGCCAACACTTTACAAATATCTTGGATCACTCGAAAAACCATGGGAACTCTCCAAACCAAAGGAAACTGACGATGTAAAAACAGTTCAGATGATCCTTGATATTGTGTATCCATGTTCAAACTACAAAGTTACAATCAATGATAGGATTTATATCATGGTACATGAACTTTCTCATTTACTTTGGATAATTTTTTTTTAACTACTTTATTGACAGGTGAAGGACTGGATCAATGAAAAGCACTCATTCTTTGGTAGCCAAGCCATCAAGAACATCACTGATTTCTTCAAAGGGGACCAATTTCAGAATGACCCAACCAAGATTGCCAAGTATGCAATGTGGGCCCTAAGGACAGATGGCCCAGCGGTCTGGGAGATACTGACACCAATTGATTGCATTTTCCCCAATACGTTGTCTTGTTATATTGTGCATATCCATCCCTATATTTACACCCTTGCTCATCCTGTTTCAATCTTAGAAACCACAAAACATATTTCAATCAGACTTCATCATATCCTTGCTGTCTCCATTTATGAAATCATGCCAAGGCTCATGCTTTGATTTCAGCCCTCCAGTGGGGGCAGTTGGCATGGCTGCAGCTGCAGTAAGTAGTTAAATTCATTGTCTACTCAACTTGAATGAACCAATATTTTACAGGTTGAGCATGCATTCCTATTGTTTATCACTGGTGAACATGTGGAGAAGGGCAGCATTGGCAACTTCTCACATAAAAAGGTGGGACACCTGGTTGACAACTATATTCAAAATGCCAAAAACCTTAGCAACCATCGCTGGCATTGGATCGAGGAAAGTTGTGGCTTAAAAGTCCAACAAGATCAGCCAGCTCCCCTCAATGCCCCTCTGATGCAAGACAAATGCCGTGCCCTTTACAAGCCCAGTAGCCCAATGAATTCCAATGAAGAGTGAATGGTACATCCCTATATATCCCCTTTTTACATTCTAGCTTACATTTTCACCCTAAGAGATGCAAGTCCACAACTCCGCCAAACTGGCAAACTCTTCTATCAAATCAAGTATCCATTCCATTGCCACCATTTCATGCCCATTACAACTGCTGCTTCACCCCTGCTCTAGTTTCATGCTGCTTTTTTAATCATTTCAAGCTCACTTTCTTCATTTTGCACTCCTTCACCATCGTTTCATGCCCACTTTTATTGTTGCTTTGTGCCTGCTTTTGTTGTTGCTTTTGTGCCCACTTTCATCATTGCTTTCATGCTCATTTTCATTGTTGTCTCATGCCATTTCCCTTATCCTTTTACACCTCTTTTGTTATCCTTTTACACCTCTTTCATTATCCTTTCATGCCAGCCTCTGTTTCATCTCTCATCACTATGTGCATCTAATTCTTATCCCTGACACTCACTTTCACTTCCCACACCACCATATTCACTCAATACCTTGATTTTAATCTGTTCTTTTGTGCCATTTCATGCCTACTTTTGTTACCATGACCTTGCCTAATATTTTAGGTCTTTCCCACTTGTTTCACCTCACACTCCTGCACATTTGCTCATTACGTCTATTTTGATACCCTAACAGTACTACAGACAATATCAATACATTTTTGGTTATTTTTACTTGTTGACTTGTCACAACTTGTCTACTTGGTGCAACTTGTGGCTACCAAAATGAACTGAACTTGTGTAAAAACCAACCTATCTTGTCAACTTGCCACTTGTCATCTTTTTTGTCTTTTCACATCTTGTACAAGCTCTGACAAGATATGACAAGAACATTGTAGGTTTACTGATGCAACTGTTTTCCCTCCTCTCTCATTTGTCTGCTTCACCTCCTGTCATGGCCTGATGACAGCTGGTAAGGACTTGCAATACTTGTACAAGTACCTACCTATACAATTTCCTTTCTTTCTCTTGGTACCCTCTTTTCTACTTGATACATGTAACCAGCCTGGAGGGATGGTAAGGCATTGCACTCCTGTAAGTTTGAGAACTGGCCATGCATGCATCATTGTGAAGTATCAGTGCATGTGATAGTCATAGTTCCGTGGTCTAGTCCTGTATGATATCATAGGTGGAGTACTGTGTAGTAGGATAAATAGGGGCTGCTTATTGTCTGTGAGATGGTAAGTTGAGTCTCCTGTCTCAATCAAGTGTTGTTCTATCTAGTATCCTTAGGGTGGCCTCTAGGATGTATCCTAGGGCAGTAACCCTCCTCTATAAGCCTTCTAAGTCACTTCAGAGGACTTAGCTTTTCTTCTTCAAACATACATTGCATCTAGTGTTACTTGCCAATGCTCCTGGCAGTGACATTAGACTCAACTTCCTTTCAAAACAGCTAGTAGTTGCAAAGCCAAGCCATGGTTATTCATAGCAGAGAGGTCATCAAGGGCTGATCAAATGAGCAAGTCAGAAGGCTTGAAGCAGACCATATACACAATGCCACTAGGCACCCCATCTTATTGATCATTCAGCAGATAAACACCTCAGAGGAAGAATGAGACAGGTCTGCTACTATAACAACCAGTGGAGACACATCCAATACAGCACAAATAGTGATACATTCCTCCTGGGAGAAGCAGTTCCCCAGCTTGCAGAGTATGACGAGTCTTCTTCCAAAGAAGTCAAAGAAGAGGAACAAGTAGACAAGCAACTCTGCCACACACCTATCGAGCAAGGACTCCAAACTGCACCTCCCACACCTGAACAACTGACAGTTCCCCTATGTTTGCACACACCCCAAACTGACGACGCTTTTCCCCTACAATTGCTAACCCCAATCCCTTTGACCCCAACCAATGCACTCCCAGCTGGAATAATCCTTCCCAGCATCTCCCAAGCAATGACAACGACAACCACCCAAGTGAACACCACCACAAGTAGTGGCACCACCCCGACTGGAACCCAAGCCACAGTCCAAAAGGTCTTAGGCAACCTACAGAAAGCCCTACAGCAAGGAGACTTAGGATTGGGAGGAGGAGGACCAGGAGGCAGTGGCCCTGGCAGAGGACCCCCAGGAGGTGGGGGACAACCAGCAGCACTGAACCAACCAGTGCAGATAGCAGGCAATGTTAAGGCTATGGGGAGCCTACCCCAAACATTCTATGGGGATCAATCTAAAGCTGACAACTTCATCAAGGAAGTCAAAGGGTATCTCTGATTGAATGCAGACATCCCAGGCTTCAACTTGCCATATAAATGAGTAGCCTTCACCCTTACCCTTATCAAGGGCAACAAACCAGCCCAATGGGTCCAAGACATGGGGGCATGGTTAGACACCCTCAACCCAGTGAATGACAATATACCTGAAGTATGGGATCAATTCCTAGTCAAATATCATGACCAGTTCCAGGACACCCAGGCCAAACAAAGGGCCAGGAATGAGTTGAGAGAATGCAAGATGAAGGGTACTAATTACAATGAATATGTTGCAAAATTTGAAGCACTAGCCAGAAAAGCAGGCTATACCCAAGGCAATCAGGAGACATACAATATGTTCCTAGAAGGGCTACCCACATTCATCCTTTTGGATGTCCTGAAGCCACCAACCCCCATCAAGTACCATTTGCTCAAGGAACAGGTCAAATCCCTTGCTCAGAGTAAAGCAATCATAGAAGGTATCCTCAGGCCAAGGAATGCAACAGGGGGAACACCCATTCGTGCAGGGAACCCCTTCCAGCAACTCACTAATGCTACTGGCCAGAGACAACCATTCTTTGCCCAGAGACAAGGACAAGGAAACTGGAGAAGGTCTAACCAACCAGCATATAACTCCTCGAATGCACCCCCATCCATAAACAACACCCCAGTCCCCATGGATGTAGGATGAAGCCATGCTCCCAACAACTGGAGAGGAGGAGGAGGAAGCCAAGGAAACTGGCACCAAAGGCAACAAGGAAATGGAAGAAATGCACAGGGGAGGATGGTGCAAACCTCCACAGGCAGTAATGCTTGCTTTAACTGTGGCCAAACCAGACACTTCACCAGAAACTGTCCCCAGAGGCAAAGCAACAACCCTAACTATGCCAATCTCATCGACTTTGACCCCATGGAAGATGACAAACCACAAGAAAGTCTTACCTCCACTGGGGATGCCATAGCAGTCATGAAAGCCCAATTGGAAGCAATGTCGATGGACGAAAGGGAGTGCCTAGCCAAAGAGTTGGGGCCAAACAAGGATTTTCATGCTGCCTGATCAGATTGGCACTGATTAGGCACAGTAATAATGAAAATGTATATCTCTCTGCATGGAAATCTATGACAATCCAATTCTATGCATGTACAATTGCAAAAACAGCCAAAGCAATCACCCTACTGGACTCTGGGGCCACCGAAAATCTTATGAATTTAGCCTATGCAAAATGGCTGAAACTCCCCATCAAACCACTAGAATGACCCAGACCTCTATTCAATGTGGACAGAACAGAGAACAAGAGTGGAAGCTTGAAGTACTATACAGACCTGGAAATACTGTCATGGTGGACTATTGGGATGTTTATGCTTACTAATTGCCTTGCCTTATATGTACATATTTCCCACAGCTCGGCTGGAGTCGTCACCACTTCCCCCTCCCTACCTTACCCAACTGTTATTACACTCCTGCCGATCCCTTCTGCTGTTGTGTTGCCTCGGCTCATTACTAAACTACTTACACTAATATGCCGACGAGTTTCGTGGCCTTACTGCCGCTGAAACTCGTCATAGACTGCCGATGACTCCGCCTAAATAGTTATGTATAAATACGCTCATAGAAGGGGACCAAAAGCCTTAAGCTTGGTCTCTTGTGAATCCTAGACATTCTCAGAGCAATCCTCCGAGTGATCCGAAGCTTCCCAGCCCCTTTCCCCTCCCACTTGCGCCCTAGAACATACCCTAGGGTCTGCTAAGCGACTTAGTGACGCGTTTCACTTAATCTACCATATATAGTAAACCAAGTCCCGATTGGGAACTCTTCGAACCCCAACACATACGTTAAGCACTCAGAAAGGTGTTGCCTTTCTTCGCTCCAGACAGACGAAGGTCACTGAGTAACGGACTTCTCAGTGCTCTATAGAATCCCCCTATCTGCACCAGAAACCCAACAGGAAGGAGCAGCTCCTTCCATTCACGACCTTAGTGGCATACCAACAAACTAAGTGCAATACAAGGCGTATCAGCACTCCAGACATCCCTTCCTTTGGATATAGTATCCAAATTGACTCCTTCACATCTAGATCCCCTTCCTCCTTCAGGAGATAGGGAACGACAGCAGCCAGCACCACCACTACCCACAGCCGTTCTAACAAGGCGTTAGAACTCCACAGAAGACGACCAAGACGATGGTCACCGACGCAGATATCATCCTACACCTACAACAGAAAGACAGAGACAGGCCAGACGCCCTACCCCTCATAGCAATAGAACGAACAGCCAAGGAGGCTGCCAGACAGAAACATCGACAGAACCGCCACGCTTTGTCCAGCGTGACATTAGACCAAGCTTATCAGTCAACACGGAAGAATTCCGAAGAGAACCACTTGTCTACCCAAAGGCTTGGGAAGGAAGCACAAGGGTTCGCATCGAACGAAGAACAGAACCAAATCTCCCAGAGTACATCACAGGACCAAATATCTACTGGACAGTCCAAGGAACATATCGAGGATACACCCTTGACATCCCCAGCGAAAATACTAGTGCAATCAGAAGATACCCAGTTGAATTCATCAGCGGATACTGGTACACCCTTACCAGAGACGAAACCGGTGTTCTTTGGGCATACGATCAAGACCGAATTGAACATGGAGGAGCAGGAACCGGATACCCACCAGTAGACGATCCCTACCACCCCAATTACCAAGCCCAGCAAGTCACACTAACCCCTGCAGTAGCTCCAGCAGAACTAGGAGCCACAGCACCAGAAACACACACCCCTCGCACACATTCCACCAACCTCCACTCCCCTAGAGAACCAAGAAGTGAAGCACACAATTCCTCTGAAGAAGGAAACGGAACCGAACATACAGCCAGTGAAGGATCTGAAGACAGACCTCACACACCAGAAGAAGCTGACCCCCCTACATACCACAAGTAACTCCAGCACACCACGAGCAAATCAAGCTCCACAACCCCCAGAACAAGAACCACACCTCCCAGAAGACGTTGAACACCTAGGAGAACAAATTAACCTTCTAGCCATCTATCACATCGAGCCACAAATCCAGATCACCCCAGCAGACCAACAACCAGACCCACCACCGCCCAACCGCCCATACAAGTCTTTATGGCCAACGTACCACCCCAACAACCTCAACACCCTCAACCACCCGCAGGGGGACCACCCCCAGGTCCACAACAAGCGGAGCACAAGCTGCCCATCCACCAGGCAATGGCAAGTGGAATGGCACACTGCCAGACATATACACAGGAGACAGAAGTCGAAGCGACAAATTCCTGAAAGAGTTCAAACTCTACAGGCTGCTCAATGAAGACAATGAAACAATGAACATCCCATACAAGCGAGCAGCCTTGGCCTTATCCTACATCAGAGGACCCCTAGTCAATGATTGGGTCTACCAATGAGTTGATCACCTCAGTAATCAGCTCCACACCAACAATATACCTGTCACAGGGCGGCTTGCAAGGGGGCAAGAGAACCGCCGCTGGCATGTAGGAAGTGCGTTTGACCCCCAGGTGTGGTAGGCCTGTCTAGGCCTGGGGTTGGTAATACAGGTCGGACTCGTAGTCAGCACGTATGTCAGCTTCGTCAGCCTCTCAGTAAGCAATCAAAGTAGCCGTATGACTGGAACACGGTCGGGTAGTAGCAGTAGTCACATGTACAGTAGTATATGTATGCGTGCGCGTACAGAGACAAGACTCTAAGTCGAGTCTCCTTGTCTCACAAACAAGAGTAGTGACTTCATTCTATTGTCTCCAGGAAAGCCGTGGCTTGTTTCGCTTTCCTGAGTTTCTTGTGCTTTATCCTTTGTGTGCCCCGCGTTGCAGGCACACCGAATGTCGATTCTAGTTCTAGCACTATCAACGAGTCGCTAGGGAGTCACGAGAGCTATTTCCCACCAGACGTAGTGGGCACATCCGCTGAGTTATCAGACGATTCTACTACTGTCGTAGAGACTAACAAAGTCTAAGTGTCACTGCTCTCACCGGTGACAATACCTATGCAAGACGAAGTCCACTGGGCCAAATTTGAAACAGCTTTTACAGCTGCTTTCACTGATATCCACAAGGTTACCAAAGCCACCACTATGCTTCAACAACTCAGAATGAAACAAGGAGACCTAGATGGATATATAGCTCAGTTCAGAAACCTAGCCACTAAAGCTGGATATGCCCTTGACGCTCCAGGAACACTACAGATGTTCTTACAAGGACTACCCTCCGGCTTAGGACGACGAACGCTCAGAATGCACCCTGGACTAACAACCTTTGATGAATATGTCCAGGCTGTCCAGAAGGAATCCAAAGTACAGGAGCAAGAAAACCTGATCTTTGGAGAAGGGAAATGGCCTAGCCAAACTGGGGACCTAGAAAACCACCACCCTGCCATGCTGCCACACCCCCTAAACCCCAGTTCACCCAGAGACGCCCTTACACCAATGGTACTCCTATGCAAGTAGATACCATCAGGAAAGCAGACACAGACGAAGCCAAGAAGAAACACAGAGAAGAAGGACGATGCTTCGAATGTAGCAAACAAGGACACATGGCCAAGAACTGTCCTACCAAGAAAAGGCCACCCCAGAAACCATCTTACATTAAGATGGTCCAAAGCAATGAAGAATACTATGAAGAAGAAGAAGACGAAGAAATGGAAGAAGCTGAAGAAGAATCTCAGGAAGTGGACGAGATCGAAGATATGGTTAATAGAACGGTCACCTTCTCGACGACAAGAAGGTGCAATGGATGAATGCGATGCAAGCCAAAGGAGTGGATTTTTTGACCGCCTGAATGACACGGCCATCATTCGGGCACTGTTCACAAATAACGTATTTGTACCCAAGATTCGATCAGTACAAACTCAAATAATACTACGTTTACGGAACAGAAGGGCCGATGCAACAGCACTTGTGGACAGCGGAGCCACAGAAAATTTCATCCACCACAAACTCATACAGAAGTTCCAAATCCCCACAATACCTCTCCAGAAGCCAAGAATCGCCAGGAACATTGATGGAACCATCAACCAGGCTGGAAAAATTACTGACAAAGTAGAACTTGAAATTCGACATCAAGGAATCACAAAAAAATTCCCCTTCTTTGTCACCAACTTAGGATGTGACAACATCGTCCTAGGATATCCATTCCTAGCCACTAATGAACCAAAGATAGATTGGAAAAAAGGAACCGTTGAAGGAAACATTGTGGCGTCTACCATGGATGCCCACAAATGGAAGGTGCTTTCCCAAATCCAGAAAACAACCACCTCTACACAATTAGCGATCCAGGAAGCTGAAAAGAAAGACAAGAAAACCTGGGATCAAATAGTACCAGAAAAATACCACCCATTCAAGAAAGTCTTCAGTGAAGAAGCATCCAAGTGAATCCCAGAATCAAAACCTTGGGACCATGCTATAGATCTAAAACCAGACGCTCCAGCATCATTTGACTGTAAAGTCTACCCCCTTTCACCCAAAGAACAAGAAGCATTGGAAGAGTTCTTAGAGGAACACCAAGAAAAGAAATACATTGAACCTTCCAAATCGCCATACGCCTCCCCTTTCTTCTTTGTCAAAAAGAAGGATGGAAAACTGCGACCAGTCCAAGACTATAGAAAGCTCAATGAATGGACAATCCCAAACAACTACCCCCTACCCTTGATTAGAGACCTAATACCTCGACTTGCAGGAAAGAAACACTTCACCAAGTTCGATGTACGTTGGGGGTACAATAACATCCTCATCCGACCAGAGGACCAACATAAAGCAGCCTTTAAAACAAATAGAGGCTTCTTTCAACCAAAAGTAATGTACTTCGGAATGAGGAACGCCCCAGCCACCTTCCAAAGCATGATGGACTTCATCTTCAGAGATCAATTAGCCAAAGGGAACGTGTTCATCTACATGGATGATATCCTCATCGCCACCGATGGAACTTGGGAGGACCACTACAAAGAAGTAATCAAGGTCCTAGAGGTCTTGCAAGAAAATGACCTCTATCTCAAACCAGAGAAGTGCGACTTCCACAAAACGGAGTAGAATATCTGGGATGCTAGTAGGAAGTGGATGCGTCAACATGGATCCAGTCAAAGTCAAAGGAATTACAGATTGGCCATCCCTAGACAGTCAAAGAACTTAGGGCCTTCCTAGGCTTTGGAAACTTCTACAAGACTTCATTGATCATTATTCCCTAATTGCCGACCACTTCATGAACTAACAAAGAAAGCAAAAATGGGAATGGAGTCAAAAAGCCGACGAAGCATTCAAATACCTCAAGAATAAATTCACATCCTATCCCATCCTCAGGAATGCTGATCAAACCAAACCATTTACACTAGACACAGATGCATTGGACTATGCCATTGGAGCCACCCTAACACAGGAATTTGAAGATGGACAACACCCAGTTGCGTTCTTTTCAAAGTCACTCAACCAAGCAGAACGCAACTATGACATCTATGATAGAGAACTGCTAGCAATAGTATCAGCAGTTAAATTCTTCAAACACTTCCTTCTAGGAGCCAGACATCAAATCAAAGTACACTCAGACCATGACAACCTGAAATATTTCCGAGCAGTGCGAAAAGTAACACCCAGACAAGCAAGATGGATGAACTACTTGGCAGACTACGACTTCATCATCCATCACTTTCCAGGAAACAAAATACCATTGCAGACCTTCTATCACGAAGAAAAGACCTTGAAGAGGGGGTAAATAATGAACAAACTACCATCCTCCCCGACAACCTATTCATTCGAACTCTTTACCTCCCAAATGACAACCAAAAGTGACAACAAACCCTCAAAGAAATACATGATGCACCCACAGGTGGCCACCCAGGGATCTCAAACACTGGGACCTAGTCAAAAGACACTACCATGGCCCCAAACTTCGAGAATTTGTCAAAAATACGTTAAGGGATGCACCAAATGTCAAGAAAATAAAACCATCCAAACTGCAAAGCCCCCTTACATCACTTCGACACCCCAGTAGAGAAGGACCTTTCCAATATGTGTCCATGGACTTCATAACAGAATTACCAAAGTCCAAAGGATACGACACCATCCTCACCATTGTGGACCAGGATGTTCCAAAGCCATCAAGTTCTTACCCTGTAACAAAGAAATCACTGGAGAAGGAGTGGCACAGCTGTACCTTCAGCACCTCTTCCCCTGGTTCGGAACTCCCAAACGTATCATATCCGACAGAGACCCTCGTTTCACCGGAAATTTCACAAGAACCTTATGCAAAGCGATAGGCACCAAACAAAACCTTAGTACTGCGTTTCACCCTAGAACTGATGGACAAAGCGAACGCATGAATCAATGGGTCGAAACAA